>OY720676.1:75115387-75397475 GCA_963170755.1 Amphimallon solstitiale
TCGTCCATAATTAAACTTGAGATAATAAAAATTGATAATCGTATTAATCGACTATAGTCGTCCCACACTCTAACAAATAATTAAGAAAACACCAGTAAAGAAGAAAGAACGACAAAAGGGAAATAAAGAAAACTTTTGATATCATCACTAGTAAAGGGATATGGATAACTTTACAAGCTAAGTAAATATGTCGATGCAAATATGATTCACATAATCAAAAGTCTTTATAAAAACACAAACAACACATTCGGAGCATGTAATCAAGCATCAGATCAGGTTACCGAATGATGAAGGCGGTAGACAAGAACCATTATTGTTCGTCTGCCTCATGTTACTATAGCCCATAGAAATCTTCAATCTATCAAAATGAAATATTTTATCAACCATAAACACAGTTTTTTACATTTTTCTTTTCACAGATCCCCTGATAACGCTAAAGTAGTTGTTTTTCTCTCCCTCCCTCTCTCTCTTTCCCTCTGCCCTCTCTCTCTCTCTCTCTCTCTCTCTCTCTCTCTCTCTCTCTCTCTCTCTCTCTCTCTCTCTCTCTCTCTCTCTCTCTCTCTCTCTCTCTCTCTCTCTCTCTCTCTCTCTCTCTCTCTCTCTCTCTCTCTCTCTCTCTCTCTCTGTGTGTGTGTGTGTGTGACCACGGTAGCGACAAAAAGGTTACAACTATCAAGACCAAACTTCAGATTTTGGAGTATAATCTTCCTGTGAAGACAGTCTTTATATTTAGTGAAATCAGCAAATCGTAGTATGTAATAGTATATTTCAGTATAAAATCAAAATTTTATCAATATCTCATCAATTACTAAATTTAGACAAATTTCCAATGATACAAAAGCACTCAAAAGTAAATTAAGAAAAATGTTGTAAAAAAAGTTTTCTAAATTGCTCCCAGAAATAGTTTGTCAAGAAGCAGCCTTTTGCAAATATCTCGCAAGTCATGTATTTTAGACGGGTATATTAACAGTTTTGTATAAAAAATTAAAAATGTTGACCAGAAGTGCCACTTTTACTATTATGGAAAAACATCGTTTTGCAAATATCTAGCATTCTGCACAGGTGTATTCAAAATATAAAAGTATTTAGATCTTAATTTGAAAGAACTTTTGTATACAAAATTCGAACCGTACACACATACCTACATGAAAGTCGTGTGCAACCAACACTTCATCTCGGCTTGGAAATGAAATTTGCTTAAATCAAAATCCTATCAAATATACACGATTGAATGTTAATTCATTGATTTTTAAAATAAATGGTAGTTTCAAATTTTTGGAGAATTTTTTTCCTTGTATCTGATATTATTAATTGACTTGCATTAGACAAATAAATACAGAAGGAAAGAATTAATTGCCCAAATTTCCATGTTCATATTTTCGTTGTTATAAAGCAATGTTCGCCTTTAATTTTACAGAGTTTGGATGGACAGTAAATAACGCAACGCATAACAGTTAAGTGCACAAAACAGTGTAAGTTATAAGAATATTTTTATCTGAATATAAGTTTCAAAATTCTGGATTTTGAATAGCATATCAAAATTCTTATTAATTTATTTAGTAAATTTTGGAAATGAATTTAGTGCCCCTAGATGTAATTATACTACACTGATAAGAAAATTATTATTATATATTATATTATTTTTAGATATTGCTCTTCAATAATTAGTAGGAAACAGAATTAAAGGTAAATTTCGCTATAGTACAACCCTATCTACGTATTTCAGATTTGTTGGTCGTCGTCAGTACGGTGTAGCAAGGAAAATGTGAAATCGACGCGACGAAGACATTTTCAACCAGAGTGTCGACCCAGAAATACTAATTCAAAGAAAGAATACAGTATATTCAAGAAACAAGGTATGATGTCATTGTAGATAGGAGAAACAAACGGACCATCTGAAAGACAAACCCTGAGCTGTAGCTTCAGTCGGGAAATTATCGCACTGACGATGACCGACGAGTCTAAAGCAAGTAGCTACGAGTGCGCTATAGCGGAATGTCCCCTTAATTATTTCTTTTGGTTCCAAGTTATCTCTTTTCGACAACTAGTAGGTATATTACATTCAATTAAATCAATATAGAAGGAAAATAACAATTACGATTTGTAATTCTATTTACGAGATTTGTTTCTCTTGTATTGTACAATCTCGGGTCTGGAAATAAGTATTATAACTTATATGCCGAAATAGTGATGCAAGACACTACAACACTGCTTTTAACAAACTAACAAATAATGTAAAACGCATACAATCCTTTGAAGCTTTAATCTTTTGATGCTCAAAATATCTAGTTTCAGCGAAACAAACGAAACTACTTCTTCAAAGATTGAAACGTTGCTTGAGTTCTCTGATAAGTGTCTTTTATGAGACTAGCGAAAATAAAAAACACACTTTCTCTAGTAAGTAAGTGACAATTTAAAAAAAAGGATAGAGATAGACGCAGAACATTAGTTAATTACGAGTAAGTGGTATGTATATAGTATTTTCAGATGTTAAAATATTCCAAAACTAGGAAAGTTCGAAATCTCAGTTAAAGAAAGAGAAGTACTTAGATTAAAAAATAATAAATAAATTCACATTTAGGGCGATATAAAATAATATAACAATATGCAGAGTACTGTATGCATGGTACAGCCTATTTTATGAATTAATATTATAAGTTTATTATAGTAAATAATCCAATAAATAATATTTTATGAATATTTTAAAATATATTTGAAATCAATGAATATATTCCTGTAAGTTTAATTTTCATGAATTCATATGTATGTAATTAAGTTTGTTATGTATAAGCATTGTGGCGTCGAAAGTTATGCAAGTGAGATAAAGCGCCGCGATGTCTATAACTTCTCACGGTTACGTGACCGACGTGACGGTTGTGAGCGGGATTACCCAGACTATTTAGAAAGCGGGGAATCACAGGCGTCCAACTATAAGAAGAAAAGTACGTGTTGCAATCGTATGAGTCGGCAGCTAGATTTTAAGGAAGAAGTCGAAAAGCGGAATCCAAGTATAGACTCCTGTAGTGGGTTGACAACGGTCAGAAGAATCGTTGTTAAGTGTAATTTAAATAAAGAGTTGACAAATAAGTTTTAAAAAGTGTATCGACTCCAGTAAATTATATAAACAGCGGTTAAATAAAAGTATTTTTACAAGTAGAAACTTGTAAAACAAACCGCATATTAAGTATTCATATTAAGTGTGCAAGTTGTTATATCTTTTGTGATAAATATATTGTGCTCCAATTGGCAGTGTAGGCCGATTCTCCACGTCTTGTTCGTGAGTAAGAAGATTCCGCTGGAAAGCAGCGAAGAAAGAAGACAGAAAAGAAAAAAGAAGCCTTAAAATATGGTATTTTAAACGATTATTGTATGTAAATGTATTTTGAAAATAAAGAATTAAAGATAATATTTCAATTTTCAAACAGAGACGAAAGAAGTAAATATGTATATTTATCTGGGTGAAATAAATATATTTGGTAAATGAATAACGTCTCTAATGTATAAACTAAAATGTAACTTGATACATTTTAACGTTGTGTTTTATGTAGGTGAATATATATATGAATATTGTAGCCTAAGTTGTTATTTCTTGCGGGGTCGTCATTTTAATATAATGATACATGTAAATTTTATTCAATGTAATCTTTGTAAAAGTGTATTTAACCGATTTGTTAATTTGTTTCTTTTTCTGTTAAAAGCAGTATAGGTATTGTTTAGATTTCTCTTTGTCTGTAAAACCTATAAAATCATTGATTACGAATATAATTATTATTTAAATAATAAAATGAATATTATACCCAATAATGCTCTTAGTAACCTGTTAATTTAATTATCTCTTTTACCCAATCGCCCTCGAGATTAAGAATTGAGTTTAGCTGGCAAATCAAAACAATTAAATAAAACAATCTATTTTATTTTAGAATTTTAGAATTTTATATTTTTATTAATTTTGTATTAACATTTTTACATTGTAATAAATTTTATTTGAGTGGTATGCATGCTAATTATGGCACAGATAAATCCTACCAGCCCGTGGTCTGTAGGTATTATCAAAAATAATTTTAGAATACCAAGAATATGATTTTGTGTAACTTTTCTTTGAAATATTTTTTGATATTACAATAATATAACAAAGTTATAGTGGAACACCTGTACGTCTTTACCTACCTACCATATATGCAGGAAATGTAATAATAATAATATTAAACTCCCTTATCTTGATGGCATAAATCCAGGCTTGTTTTACGACCTAATGTCAGTGGTTTACGAGTAACTAAGAAAGTTACCAAATCTGTTCACATAAATTATAAAGCATGTCTATCTCTCCTTACTTTACTATAGCTTGTGCATGCTTTATTATAAATAAATATTAAACCTACCTGGACAAAGAAACGAATATAATACCTGTCTTAGTGTTTCAGGTTGGAAGCTTATAAACCATCTTAGCCTTGCCTAGCCTACGCTCAGCTAAAATTGAAGAAAGAATCCGCACACATGCAAAATAAGAGAGAGCAGATATTTCTAGTTAGCCTACGCTATCTTTCAATCTATTGACGGTATTGATGCAGGTGCGAGAGCAATGTTTGTATTAAGAGAGGTATGTAAGTAATGCACCACTATTGTAAATATTTACTAGAAAAACAACTTCGCTAATATTGATCATTTCGATGCAAATACTGAATGAATTACAGAGAAAAGGTCATAGAGATCCATATATTGATTAATTGATAACACATATTTAGATATTAATATACCTAAATACAATACTTACATATTTTCCACTCAACTTCATTCCATAGTTTCTTGGAAATATTATACCGGGTGGTGCAATAGTGTGTCGGCGGAGCTTAGTATGAAAACTAATAACGCTGTATGAGAGTGTATGTAGTATGCAACTGTGCAGTTTCTAATTTTATTTACAAATATACATGGTGTTCCAAATTTTCGCAACCACCTTCAACTTCTTTATTTTAAATACAATACCTCAAAACAAATAACGTGTTAGTCCATAAACTAGTAACACAAGAGTTACGTGAGGCATTCTACCCACTTTCAGACTAAGGCTTAAAATGTTAGATGCTGCAACTGTCAAAATTTTAACAAAATTATCAATAAAATCAAAACTAACTGTCTGAAGTGCACATATCCATATATCACTGCAAAGATAATTTGAATGGCTATCATTATAATACCTATCTAGAAAGTATAGAAATGTATTTAAAATAAAAAAGTTGAAGGTGGTTGCGAACATTTGGAACACCTGTATTTGTAAATAAAATTAGAAAATGCACAGTCGCATACTACAAACGTACATAAAGTCTCATTGCTACAGCGTTATTAGTTTTCATATAAAGCTCCGACGACACACTATTGCACCGTAGACTCCAGTATTTACATTTGCAATTAATACCTAATAACAGTAATATTAAATGATACTGATCTATTGTTAATTAAATTATACTTTTCAATGATATTTCACGAACAGAAATATTATATAAGGAATTTAATTAATAACATTTTAAAAACAGATATCTCTATGAGGCAAGTGGATTTGACGAACAACTTTCGACGGAAAAATTATAAAAGAAAACACTAAAAATGGAAAAGTATGATACTCCTTAAAAAATATTTGCTTTCCCGGGAATCTACGAAATCAATACAATACGTGAAATGGCAAAAAATTAGATTGTTAACAAGATATCAGGTACAAAAATAAATTTCAACTTATATCTTATATTTATATAGGTATTCCATAAAGAAGCCACTGTAAAAATATGACGTCTATTTTAAAAGACGAAGTTAAGGAATTCAATGTAAATTAGTATATGCAAAGCTCATACATGAATGTGTTTAAATTTTGATAATAAATTGGACAAGGTTAATATCTTCACCAGGTATTGTTATTATTAACAACCGTATAGTCTATTGTGGACCGGACCATACGGTAATTATCCTTATGAGTTATGTTCTAAAATAGCTTTTGTAAACATTGCTTGTATTGATTTATGAAAAAACAAGGAACAGTTAAATCTATTCTTTGTTTTTTCATAAATCAGTGTGCAGCAGGCTTGTTGAAGTTATAGGTTTGACTTTACATTAGTGATATTTATTGCTCTAATATTCTTCATATTTTAGGATTTTTGTATGGTCTAATTTAAAATCTACTTCCATAAATGGTCACGTTTAATACCATGCACTTTTCTGGTGCTGCCAGTAGCAGTGTATGCGAACACACATCACAGGGGTGTTTTTTCTTGTGTAAGTAATATTTTAATGGGAAAGCATTCAATATCTAAAAGAATTATTTTGTTTAGTGTGGGGTTTAAAATTACTGAAACATCCAAAAATTTACTTAGCATTTTCTCGTAATAATTTTTTGGCACACTCACATCGAAAGGTTGAAAAAGACATCACATGACTCGTTTCTGTTTAGGTTGTGTTCATTTAAGGTGTTATTTCCACTATTCAGGGTTTCAATTTTTTTTTTCTCGGAATGCACTTCAGCTTCATTTTCTGCTGAATTTTTACTCGTCACGGTATCGAATTTATTTTCATCATTATTAAGTGCGAAATTTTCACCCAAAATTATATTAGAAGAACTTGAATGTTCTAAATTTTCAGTTATACTAATTCTTATTTTCCAATTCTAAAGAGATGTGTTAAGCTTGATTTGCATAAAAATTATATTTTTTATACTCTGAGTGTGACCAGTCGTCTTCACTACACGAAAGTGGCTCTACAATAATTATTCACAGATTCAGTATTTCTTCGCAACAAGAATCAGAAACTTACCTTTGCTGAACTTGAAACATTCCTAGCAGCATTTTTTGAATTTCGCGGGTGTTTTAAGATAGCTACGAAAACAATCGAATAGAATACAGGTAGGCTAATTCATATTTTATTGCGAAATTACTAGACAAACCGTGTACCCAAGTAGAAGATTGGTCAAAAAATAGTCGTAGAAACATTTATTCATAAAATTACATTCTCCTATTCATTAACTTTGCAGTGAAATTATCGGCTAGTACATCTCTATATGTTATTTTATTGCGTCCAGTGCAAACTTAAAACACCTGCCAAATTCGAAAAATGCTGCAACGATTACTCATATACCCATCATATACTTTGCATAATAGAACTTGCAAGAAGGCAACCGGATATAAAGATATCGTTATTATGAGACTACTAAAGATAATAAGAGATGCAATATCCCTATTAAACCTGTACTGCATAATGGGGTTGAGACGGACTATAGGGATCACTCATTGTTGATTGAGATTATAGGTCAAGTTAGTTAAACCGTTCAGAACCACACTCTAAATAGAATTTATAGATTACCTTTTAATTGTTAGCGCATTTACAGATTTACGAGAGGGTCAACATTAATAAAATATCAGTATTTTAAAAATATCTTTTGACATCAAATCTATTGCACAAAAACTAGTATATGTGTTGAAATGTAGGTGGCGCCAGTAATCTCCAGTTTAATCTCAAGATAAAAATATTTCAAGTCAAATTTTGTTCAAACTTTACTGAACTATCATTTCTTAAAAAAATAAATAAACCGATATAAATAAATAACAAATTAAACATTGGACTATAATTTTTATTTATATTCCATAAGTCCAAAGTACAGAAGATCATAAATGGTTGACAGTGCCGCTTCATAGTCATGGTGTAATTACCGCATATATCATATTCTGAATTGTATGTATTTCGTTCGTGCGACATCTATTATTTTACGTATGAACTATTTTCAAGAATTTTTGTTAAATTTACTCGTTTTAATAACTCAAGAAATACATTTAATAATTAAAAATATCTTTATTAAAAATAATTTAATACAAAGATCGATATTGCATATAGGTAAAATTTCATATTTAGGAATATTATAACATATGTTCAAAATGAGATCCTTCATTTTGTAGACACACATTTATACGTGTTTTGAGAGAATTGAAAACATTTTGAATCATTTCTTCTGTTACACTATTAACAGCATTTGTAATAGTATCTTGTAGTTCTGGTAATGTATGTAGTGGAGTCTTAAAGACAATGTTCTCTAAATACCCAAATATGAAAAAATCTGGTGATCTAGGAGGCCATCTATTTCTGCTAATGAGTCGATTATTTTTAAAATATCTTTGGAGGAATTCGATTGTAGCATGTGCAGTGTGACCGATAGCACCATCCAGCTGAAAATAGCCAAATTGTCTTTCATTGTTGTCTAATAAATGATTCTAAAAAAAGTGTTCGTTCTGCATTTATTGTATCATGCAGAAGAAAATTGGCCCTATTATTCTTCTTCGTGATATTGGACACCAAACACCTATTTTAATAGGATGCATGTCAATTTCAATAAAAACATGTGGATTTACGGATGACCAGTGTCGATAATTTTGGGAATTAACATATGCACTTAGATAAAACCAGGGCTCGTCTAAGAAAAATGTGATGTCCAACAAATTATCATCCGCAAGATTATTATTAAACCACGTACAAAATTGTATGCGTTTCTCAAAGTCTGTTGGCAACAATTTCTGTACAACATATACTTTATATAGATGTATGTGAGTTTATTTTTTTAGTGGCTTTATGGCATATTCCATAAGATAGTCCTATATGAACATAAAATCACAATTAATAAATTTTCTGTATATCAATCAAAGTAATATTTTACCTGTTTGCGCTGATAGTCGCCTTAATGATTTCTTAGGACTCACGTCCAGCCGTTCTTGAATATCTTCTAGCACTTCTCCTGTTAGTAAAGTATAGGTCTACCAAAAGAGTGTTTCTTAGATATACTGTCAGTTTCTCGAAAACGATTAATGAGACGGTTGACATATCTTGCAAAAATATCATGTTGGAATCCCATTTCTGGGAATCTAGTGTGAAACGTTGTCTTCATGAATCAGTAGAATATTTCCACTCTGCATTCGGTAACAGTTCTCCGCTACGAAAATAAGCCTCCACAATAAACTTATCTTGTTCTTCGGTAAATGGCATTGTTGATTTCAACGCAACTTTAAAATTAAACAAAAATGATAATTAAACTCGTATAAACACAAAAAAAAACTTACAGTAACAACGAAATGTGCCTTTTAGCCTTGAGAGAGACAATTTCTAATAGTCAATTAAACGCAGTAAACCAAGGGAAAACGAAACTACAAAAAGCTTATATGACTGACAAATATGTATAAATGACAGAATATTGGAGTGGCAGCCACTTTAGCGAAGTTAGAAACAAACTAATATTCATACTACAACAATGAACGTGTGGCAAACTCGTGCTAAAGTTGATATATCGATGAAACGGCACGGTCAAGCATTTATGATCTCTCTGTAGTTATATTTGGATGTTAATTATAATACCTACATAATATTTAAAAAGTGATACTACATTCGTGATATGGGCAAGAATTATTGTGTTTTGAATCTTACTAAATTAATATATGAAACATTGACAAATTATCTGTAGGTAATTGCTGAGAAACTATTAGTAATCAAAAGTTCTTGCTCGTTATGACAAGGTGATGAAGTAACAAGACTACAAAAGCAAAATATTTGTGCTATATACCCAAACAATTTTATCGTGTGCAAAAATAATTTGACCTACGAATATTCCAAAATAAAACTTAGATTGCCACATTTAATTTAGAATATTTCGTTATACCTATGTAGGTAGGTATATGAATTGTGTATTTTGAAAGAGTAAATTTCTTAAACAGCGATCGAAGTCAGAAGATAGTTTTTTGATGAAGACAGTAATAAATGATATACAAGTGACAAACAAAAAGACAAATCTGTGGAAGTTACAAGAAATAAATAGCAGATGCACCTACATACAAAGATGCTTACATTTTCAAAATACTTTATGAAAATCAATTAAAACTTTGTTTTAACGTTATTAAACGCATTGCAAATCACTCATTATTTTTAGTTATAAATACTTGGAGATATATATTATGGGGTTTTGCACTAATAAAAAGTAAAATAGCAAACATATTTTATACTGTTAGGTGTATTAATATTTCTTAATTGAATATTTAATTTAAGAATAAACTAAATGCATAAAATAATAAACTGAGGAATGTATTCTATTTTAAAGATATCTTTGTTTTTAAGTCTAATTCAATGCAGTTACATAATAATTATACAAAGATATTTGCTGAGTAATATACAAATCTATATGCCTTGTACCGACATGAGACTTTACTTTATTAAGAATTGTATTTTTCCTCTTTCGCACCATATGCACATACCTTACCCACACAAAAGAAAAAGAACAATACAATTAGATTTTCTTTGCACATAACTACTTCTATAGAATTCTGTCTTTTGTTCTCTCTAGTCCTCTTGTTACATGTATACGTAGGTACTTTCACAGCTCCAAGTAAACTGAAACTCACTTTCGTTTAACTTAAAGGTTTTCCAGAGAGAGAGAGAGAGAGAGAGAGGTAGATACTGATTTTATCCATTTTATCCAAATAAAATTAAATATAAATGTCAAGTTCGTGGACACATGATTATCTGCAAAATCAATACCTAACTATCACACGATACAGACACTTATAAAAGATAGGTAGGTATATATTCAGAATCAGAATTATGCAGAAATCCAACTAGAAAAGGGAGAGAAGTGGTATGAGTTAGGAAGTTGTCCTGAGCTCCACAATATTCCTGCTCTAATAGTTAACTTTAGAAATTTTAATATTTCGTCGAATTGATTATAACCGATGTTTTCTTAGTTGGCCTTCTATCTAAAATGCTTAATAACTGATTGATTGGCGAGATACCTGTTGAAATTTTATTTCAATAATTAATTAGTAACACAAGTTATAGTTTCCCCTACTAAATTTAAAACTTTAATTATTGAATACTCAGTCCTAATAACAATATTTGCTTAGACTGTATCTGTATTTATAGTAAATTTGCATCTGTTTATCACCTGATGAAGCCACAATGTGGTGAAACATATGCAGTGTCTACATTAAAAAATTTTTGAAACAAAACATTTTATTATTAATTAATTATTTAAAATTCTTTCTTGCATCTTCAACTCAGAGATTTTTTCTTCTCTCATATTATAAAGGTTTCCTATATAATTTTAAATTTGTATAGTTAACGATATACATACAGTTAGTTACATTAGTTGTTAACGAAACTTTTTGTTAACTTTTATTCATTAATATTCATAACTAGGAACAACCAAGAACAACTTTCTAGTATAAGATATCACGAAAAACAGCTCTATATTTAGCTACGATGAGCATGGTAAATTAAATTGGTATGTCAAATGAGATTTATCAAATAATTAGACAGATCAGTTTTTATAATAAGATGAGGTGAGATATTTACTATATTCCATATATAGGTATAAGCAAAATATGTTCCTTTGTGTTTATTAATATTTCCAAACATTGAAATTAATTTTTTGCATTATTTTATTTTGGCTTTTATTGGTTCTTACAACATATAAATTATTTTAGTTGCATAAAAGTACTTATTTGTATTAATCATCCATAAAATATAATAACCATCTCAAACGTAAAAATTTTTTATCAGTATTAAACAATATTGGAGACTGAGCAAAGCAACGCTTTGAAATATTATCTTCAACGGATAAAACATAAAATACTAAAATATGCTTTGTTTCTCAATTAAAAGAAAATTACTTTAAACCAAAATCAAATTAAACCATGATCATGAAGTTAATATCAAAAGGTCTTTGATTTGCGTGCACACTGGCCATTGGATATTTCAATGACTCGTGACGTTTCGCTTGTATACCTAGTACTTTATCGTTTTTAAATCTATACTAATTGTATCCTATATTTAGTTTATGTATATAACAAGTGACTATTCAAAGCGTTGAATGTAAAATATCTCAGGAAGGACTCTTGCCCTCTACTAGCTATACCAGCAAGTACAACGGAAGTCGCCATTTTGAAACACTAAATGTGACGCATTGCTTTGTTGGTGTTTGGAGTATTCATACGTGATTTTTGCATTTTTGTTGAAATAAAGTAATTCCCAAGTTTTGTTCGGGCATTTTAGTGTTATGGACAACAAGTTGGATGGCATTAGAGTGATATTGTAGGTGTTAATAGTGTAAATTGATGTAAATATTTAACACCTACCATCATAGTTATATTTTACAACTATCTAAAAATCATTTCATAAATCAGCAAGTATCGCTTTGGGACGATACGTCACTGACAACCTGAAACATCCTTTGAATGTAAGATATTTTACATTCAACGGAAACATCTATCCGCCATATGCAAACACTGTCCCGGTCAACGCTTGCGTCTATACATGTTCCTTCCTGAGATATTTTACATTCAACGATTCAAAGTCATCATTAGGGCGCGGACACGTACGGTTGATGACTCATCGCCCATGGGCGCACTATTGAAATGTTGTATTTTTAAAGAGATTTTAATTTTAATTATATAATTGGATAAAAAGTGACTGGTGATCTATAAAATACAAAATACCTTATTCTTTGTTCATTTTCTCTTCTGTAAGACTCTTTGAATTAAGTACATCCTTGTAGATAGAAAACGTCCTTTCTACATCGCAACTGGTTATAGGTGCGTACTGGAAATATTCTTTTATTCCAGCGTATTTAGCATACACAATTGCCGCAATGTTATTAAATCTGGATTTTTATTAAAAACTGCGTCTAACTTTTGCCGAAGGCGACATCCGAAGTCACTTGGAATACTTTTGAAATTATTAATGGCCCACGTCTAATGTGGTTAATCCATCTTTTAATTTGAGATTTCGATTTTCAAAATATGTGATTAGTTTAGTTTCCAAAGTGTTCCTGAAGGAATAACAACTGATTTTTTAAATTTGGGATTTGTGTTAGTTCCTTGCACTCAGAAATACTTCGAGCATCGTCATTTAAACATGTAACGAAATTTTGTAAACTATCGAAATTTTCTGCATAAAAACTATTTCTGTGTATGTTTTAGGAAAGCTTAGTGACGAACGTGCGATATTTTGGCATTCTGTAACGATATTTTACAGACTTTGTAATAAATTTCGGAGCACTGACAATTCATTTTTATATCAGAAAAAGTAACATAAATAATCTAAATAAATAATCTAAATAAATGATAACTAAAAATGTACGCGTATGTTATTGAAACTAAACGAAATCCAGTGCACACTTACGTCTAGATAATTGGGAGAAGTCGATTCAATAACCGGTATTAAACAGACTATTACAAAAATTACGATGTATGTAATTAACAGTCAAAACAATGAAAAAACGAGACAAATATACGGTAAATATTATAAATTTTATAAACCCCTCACGCTCCCATCTACGCCGATGTAGAAAGGATTTTACTCATAAATTCCTTATTTTATGGGCATTTTTTGCTCTCATTCTCGGGCACTTCTCGGGCGTAAACAGATGTTGCAGTTCACCATATGAATTAGTGCTATTCAGTAAGCGTGTGTTGTTTACATTATTTCTTTGCTCCGTTGTAACTTCGTCGTAGTTTAAACCGGTCATGTCCGCGCCCTAGTCATCATAGACCAGTTGCGCACATTTCATAATGTCATAAATCGTGTAACCCCGATTGAACCCTCAATCGTCAAGCGCCTAGAATCTCCATGTCCCAGTTGAGCCGGTTGTCTATACAGGGGACCAATTAGAGATTATAGACGTTGAGAGATTAAGTAATTGGTAATACGTTAATTATGTGTTTTCTCTCTCATGTGAATATTACACCTTCTACTATTTCATTAAAATATCTGCATTCCAAAATTGAGTTTTAATTTATTAGTCAGAATAAGACAAAGTTATGATGAAACCATTACGCTAGTGACCAGAAAGTTTACACGTTAAATACTTTAATTAACTCAGAGACTAGAATATTAACTAGTCTAAATCGTTTAAATATTAAGTTAAAGACAAAAGTAAAGTAAATCACCCAACAGAATAATAATAAACAATGACATTTGGTGAGATCGGAGAGCGGATTAATGGCGGAATAAAGAATATGATTCATCAGGTATCACATCTCCATTGTCCACAGTGTTATTACCAGGCACACAAGAATTAGGACCACGTGAAATAGGTACATGTCAATAGCAAATGACGTAGTTGTATACACACAACAAAGTTTTTGTCCGTTTCAGTCTTTTTCGTATGAAACTGTTTTTCTATATACTATATGTGACTGCTATTGGTGCGTTTTCTAGATTTAGATAACTTAGACTTGTCAGATATTGTAATATATCTAATATATGAATCGCCAACTTATTTTTTTTGAGCTTTCTTATTAGCCAAAGGAAATCAATCAATAAAAAAGGATTAAAAAAAATAAGTACTTAACAATTCTTGAAACTGGACATTTTTCTAAGTAAGTATATCGTATATTGTCTTAAAATTGTCTATTATTACTTCTCATAAATATTAAAAATTATTGAAACACAGTTGAAGCTTTTCAAAACTCGATCATTTTAAATATTTTAATTAAAATAATCCCAATTTCTTTATTAATGCTTTCATTTTCTAAAGAATTCTCTTTCTTGATATTAGTTAGTTAATAAAAAACAATTTTTAAATTTTCCAAGATTTTTAAAAAAATTCTTAAATGCTTAATCTTGCAAAAGAAATAGTTTTATGCTTCCTCAAAGCAAATTGAAATTAATATAAAAAATACCACATTTTGGATATAGGTAGGTTAATAAATGTCATGATGATATTTTACGTGTCAGGATACTTTTGTAACGTGAGTTGACTGACCTTGTAATTTTTTTTTTGATTGATTTCCTATACTTTTGTAGAATGCACAGAGAAACATTTTTTTTTAATGAAAGAAATGTTTAAATACTATGAAATATTTGTATGAATGGAAATTATTTGCTACATTCAAACAAATAAACAATTTTGATGAAACATATAAAAGAAACAGTTTTATACTATGTAAATGTGTATTAAAGGTAAACAAAAAGTATAGTGTTTGTCAACTATAACATGTAACTAATTAATGTCAATGTCGAAATTGACAGGAAAGCATATTTCTGTTGACGTTATTGGGAGAGTGGAACATAATCATTTATTATATGAACCTGGCAAATATATTTCATTATTCTAGGTATTTACTTTTTAGCACTTTTCTTCCACCTATTTATTAGGATAGTCGTACGAACATAGATTAATAGAGTATGTAGAATAAAAAATAAATCTGTACGAGCACGAAGTTCTAAATACATACTTACTTTACATTATATTATTTACCTTTGAATATTTGTTCTAACAATTCAATAAATGAATAATCGAAATATACCTTAATTAGTTCGTTTATTTATTGAAGTCCTTCCTAATTATTTGGCGACAGAGTTTATTTGAGATTTAAATATAGTACCTACTAACTTTGATTTCCTTCAATGATGCAAAAAATAATAAACGTCAATTTTATGTGCTGAAATAAACTGAAATTATTTACCTGATAGAGTCCTAATACTTAAGATTAGGTAGTATCCTCTATAACTATTAATTATCCAAATTACTTATATATTAATTAAACTTTAAATGTGGGCCCTTTTTAATTTAGGAGGACTCCATTTTCTTAAATATACCTATGCAAGTCTTTATTCCATCAATCTTTTCCATTAATGTCACAATATAGGACGTTAAACTAGGTAGAAAGGATAACATATAATACCTACCTATGTATTTCGTAATATCTATAAGTTTATTTTGTGCTAAAAGCAATTAGAAAATATTCAAACGTAAGTTGTTTCATTTCACTAGTATCTGACATACTGAGTAAATAATATAATAATCAATTAATTGATTTTTAACTGTTATGCTTTCCAAAATATTTACTTTTTAGGGAAAGTTTATAACAAAATTGTTTTGGTAATTTGTGTCTTTAAGTATACAACAAAAACCAGAAAGTATCCAGAAAGCCTGTTAGTTCTCACTGACTAGTACCTAATATGTCCAATGATATTTTGAAGGAACCTATGTGACAGAATAAACATAATAGATAGGTGCAGGTAGTTATATTTCTATTTTAGAAAATAAGAAAGCAATTGGTTCAGCTCTGTGTATAAATACAGAAAAGTAAACCTATTTAGAATATTTTTGGGGGTTGCAGCAATCGTTACAGAAACATCAGTCATGTAGGTAGGTACCTATAACCTTTTAAAGTTGCCTGAGCTCTAATATTATTTAAGTGGGTGATTGGAAAGAACATGCTACAACTCTACAATTCTTATAATTAATGAAGTTGTTTGAAGAGAATTATCTATTTATTTAAATATTATCTATTATAAATATTAAATCTCTATGATTTTATTTAAACCATATTTTTAAAGCTCCTTTAACGTGACACAATAATATTTCAGGGTTGGTTTTGAGAGTTCATCTATTCTTAGATAGATAAATGTCAAAACTTCGCTCGTCTTTCTCGCTAATTATCTTTATGCAACTTTGCAACTTGACTAAAAGTTACGTTCGCAAGTACGTAGTGTTTAAACTAAAAATGAAAAAGATAGAATGTACAAACATTTTCTGTATCTTCTTAATTAACTACAATGAAAAGCAAAAACTCTTGATATTAAATATCACATTAAATTATATTTGTAATTTGTACATATTACATTTTACGTCTATAAATATGCTGTTACCTTTTCTCCTACAAGTAATTCTACGACTAAATTAATCCTAATATGCTAATATAAATTATGACTTAATCTATCTTCTTTTTTTCTCATTTGACAACACGTAAAGAGAGTCGTTTATGCAATCCGCATCTATTACAAATTCATATTACACAGGCAGCGAGTGCGGCGGACCGGCGTAATGTGTAGATAGTTATGCAAGTATCGCGTGCTATCCGATACTTCAGCGTAATGTAAAACTGGGCGCCCGATCTCAGTCGAGCACGTGTACTCAAGACACGGCATACATTTCAAAGAGCGCGCCCGAATCCAGATGTGACGCAACACGCATCAAAGGGTTACGACCACGCCTATCCAGCAATATGGCCGGCGATGTGATTGGCGGCTGACTAGACGCCCACCTGCCGTCTCATGCATGACAGATTGACGTCTTGCCACGCCTACAGCACCAGTTGCGCGGATTCGCGGCGACAACCGCTTAACTGTATCACGTGACTCGTCACGTGGACAGGTGTAACGGCGTGCTCGAAACCACGTGGTCGAAAACCGCATGTTGCATCATCTGCTATGTTCAGAGTTGTAACAGATGACGGTGTGTCTCAAAATCTGTAAAAAAACTACGTTAAAATAAATTTACGTATGACGAACAAATTTTGTTGATCATATACATTGTGAATACAAATCCTATCGTAGATGCATCGCTTAGAAAAGGTATGACTATCGAAAATACTCATGCATATATTCTGATTCATTTATACAGACAAATCTGGCAAATATGAAAATGTTCGGTTTGAATTTTTAAAAATCCTTACCTTATAATACTTAGGGATACTGCCTTTTAGGTTACCAGGTACCTATATTTACTAGATTATTACACAAACTATAGTACCTACTTATATTAATGAAGCAAAATAATGACACTCCTTGGAAAATGATTCATGAATAAAGATATAGATATAGTGTTATAATTATGGAGCCGAAGTGAGGCATACATAAATCTACACTTACCTATACTACACATATACCTAGGTACATACGTAATTAAATTACACAATATTTACAAATATGACGTTTGGGATTTAGGGTTTACAATAATTGAAATAGGTATCACTTTTAAACTTATGAAGTCAATGATGATTGAAAGGTTAACTTTTTGACACGATTCGTTTATAAATACAAGATATTTATAACTTGCAGAATGAGATTAAATATATTTAATTCTGTAGGTATAAATAGGTATATACATATACTTTACAAAAGTAATGAAACCTATAGCATAGTATCTATTAATAAATAAATCAGAAAATATTACATTCATAAACATTTTGATATTATTCTGTTCTTTTCTTTATTAATATTTTTCTAACCTAAAAAATATTTGTTTAAATTTCCTGTTATTATGAAAATAAATACAATTGACAACAAAACAAAATTTTCTCGCTGCTTTTTGTCATTTATTTAAAAAGACTCCAGGAATTGATTAAATTTTTTATTAATGAAAATCTTTTTTTTTGATTCAATTAATAATTTACCTAATTAAATAAATCAGTGCTAAAGCAGAAAATTATAATAAGAATTTTTAAGACTGAGAAAAACTAATTTTAAAATTATTTAAAATTTAGTACATAACATAAAATAGTTAAAGTGGAGTCTGTTTTTCTTTTTTGGATCATCGTTGAGTATGATATTATTTTCATATTTTGTTGTCTTGTTAGCAATATAGTATTCGAAACAGACAGTTGTCAACCGTTTACAACAAAATTATAGGGTCTGTTAATTATTTGTCAGTAATTTTGAAAAAGTCAGATTTTAATTGCGTGGGTGCCATCAAAGGTCAGTTCATTTGATCTGTTAAACTCTATAAGACAAACATGATATGAGTGATTTAGACTCGACAGAAGTTGCTAGGGCTGTGGCATCGATTGAATGTGGTCAGACTTATCATGCAGTAGCTAGAGCCCTTGGAACATCATAATCGACCATTACTTGCAATGTTTTACAGTATAGAGAGACTGTATGTCAGAAGACGAAGGAAAGGCCGAAAACGGTCAACCACAGTTAGAGATGACCGTTCATAGTGCTGCAAACTCTAAGGAACAGGCGTCAAACAGCAGGGCAGGCCAGAAATGTTCTGAGAGTCCGGTTCCTCTCAAAACATTTCTGATGCAATAAGTAAAAGAACAGTCACGCAAGTCAAACTAGGCTCATACGTACTACGAAAAGTTCCAAAACATGAGGTACGTTATCCAGTAGCACAACTAGCTTTTGCCCATGAACATGAGAATTAAAATATTTACTAATAGAATCAAGTTTTGTTTACCAACGAAAGCCCTTTTTGTGTAAACAATATCGACGATATGGAAAGAATATGGCGACATCGAGAAGAACGATATTACCATTGAAATTTCACTCCAAGAATCTTATTTGCTGGAGGCCCAATTATGGTCTGGGCCTCGAATATGTTTGGGAGCGTGCACCGAATTAGTGATCAATAGCAGGGGCACCTTGAATGGTTATCAGTAGATAACAAACATTTTACAAGATCACGTAGCAACCTTTTGTCCCACATATAGGGAACACTATTGCGCCCCCCAAACAACACAAGAATTACAAACTATATGTTATTGGAATTTGACAATTTGACAATCAGATATCATACGATATTTGCGTACCCAGCGAAATAAATTGGAATAGAAATAAAATAACATAACCGTTGGTGCATCTGTTAGTAATCGTGTAACTTCTGAAATATTAAACCGATTGAGGTCATATTCACAAAATTCCTGTTTTGTCGAGACGATGGTTCATAGCTATCCTAGGATCTGATAGGTGGCGCTGTAGTGTAGTTATTAATAGTTTCTATATTACTGGACCAAAATGACTCATATTCACAATATATGTTGGTTTAGTGCCAAAAAAGGACATCACAAAATCTGGGCCCAATAGGTGGCGCTGTGGTCGAGAATAAACGTACACAATATGTTCGCGTGGTCAACACGACACCTAGCGGAAAGGGCAGAACAAAGACTCCCGAGCCAGCTAATTTCTTAATAAAAAAAACATTTTACCGTCGTACTAAATTTGTTGTCAGTCAAGGATTTTGAGTCATATAGTAATTTGTTATAGAACTATAGTACCCCGTAGTTTGCTCTTATTTATTCTGTGGTGTGGAATACTCAGATACTGCCCCTGCATGGTACCTGTGTACATATCAATTTTGAGTATACTTTCCAGGGAGTTGGGAATATATTTCAAGCAGGTATATATGTAGATCTTTGGCAAAACCTGCCATAATATAATATAAAATAATGAAATATTTAAAAATATATCATACCTCCGATAAACATGCTTTTTAATCTGCTATCAATCTACTTGAAAATTTATTGCAATTATAAATGAGTGAAATAAGTGAAAAAATATGGAATAAAACATAAAAAATAGTACAAATATTTACTGCCGGCTGGCCAACAGCAACCTACATCTCTTTAATGTTGACACTAGATACTATTTCTCTGTGTGCACTTCATCAAGAATTTTAAGATCTTTGATTACAAGTATAAAAATAATGTTAAAATATTTGTTGAATATGTAAGTTTAAAAGACACTATTTATAAACATATAAAGAAATGTCAATAATTTCATTTCTAAATTTGCTCGCCATTTTTACTCTGTCAAAGATATATTTTCTTGACTTTACAACATTCGTCTTCAAACCTATGAATTAACAAAATTATTGTATTTATTTGAATGCATGTAGATGCATGTAAAATAATTCAAAATTTTTCATTGCAAATAAATGCCAGAACTACGAAGATAATTAATCCACTATATTTATTCAGTTGTTTCTTGATTGCCAGAAATCTGTTCAAATATACTAATTTCGCGTTTTTTCTCATGGTATTTATATAAAATTTGAACTTTTCAAGCACAGCAGATTTGCCAACTGTTAAATTCTAACCATAGTTATGAGTCATGTACACGTATATATAGGGGCCTACTGAAACCCAACAAAAAAATCGGGCCATAGGTGGCCTTACTCTCAAAACATCCAAAAGGGGCATCCTCATGCGTGGATATTTGAATCAAACTTCTTACGGCGAAAACAATGGTTGTCAGCCGAGAACAAATTTCTTTAATATGATCCTGGGTCAAGTTCCAGGTTAGAGTTATTTCCAAAAAAGTTATTGATTCTCGGGTATTATCTATTTCTTTGTTGCAACTCTTAATTTGGCTCTTTTCGTTTCTTTGATTTTTAGAGAATTTGCATCGAACCATTTTTTGCTGCATTCAAAGGACTATCTGCCTTATTGCTGTTGTCTTCAAATTCTCCTCTAACCAATATCGTACACGGTGTATATAATACATGCAACACTAGTACTTAGGCAAGGTATAAATATCGAAAATCCTTATCCAGTAACTACACAAATTTTCATTGACTCATTTAAACTGAAAAACTTTGGAAATATATAAAGGATCTCTTCATATCTGTATATTTACTAGTTTATTATATCAAACTATGATAATTAAACTATACTACTTACAAAATTAGTCGTGATTAAAGATATATAATCTTATAATTATGGCGCCCAACGTGGGGTATAAATAAATCCACGTTTGTGTGTATTTACTACTACTAATAGTAGATACGTACCTAGTTGATTAAATCAAGAAATATTGTTTTCATTTAAATGTTGTATTAATCTGTTAGCTACGTAAACAGATGTTTGTTTAAACTTCCTCTGATTATGAAAATAAATGTAACACTCTATTGTCCTACTGTTTCTTTTTTTTTTATATATTCAGATGGATTCACAAGTTTTATTTTGTTTGGTTTCGGGAAACATAACTTGAAATAGTTAAAGTACAGCAACTGTGTAATAAAATTCATAAACATATATTCCCATTTCCCATCCGTAATTTGAAATAATGAGGCACCTACCTACTTACACCCGAGCAGTATAACTACTGCCTACTTATGTTGGAAGCTCTTGTAATAAATATTGGAAAAGTATCACTTTCTGCGAATTTGCCGCAATCAGTATTTACTGTGGTATGCACACATTGTACATGATACAAACGTCTTCTCTATGGGTAAAGTAACATTACCAAATCAATAATTTTTGATATTGGCTGTGTTTTTTTTATGTTATGTCTGTGGGCTATATCGGATGCACATGTTTCTACAGAATACGTGGTCTACTGAAACATTGACCTTATAATATTTCGTTAATGGATGGAGAGCTGATATAGAGATAATGGTGACAACATGAAAGAGAGATAAGCTTATGTTTGCCTTGAAAGAGATGAGCGGCTAAAGTCAATATGTCAAAACCGTCAAAACAATTTAAGTTTTGAAAGATTATTTAAGTATTTTATATGGTCTTCTTTTATTATTATTAGTTTAAATTTAGTGATATACATTTATATAGTGTATACTGACATGTATGTGAGCCTTTAGTGTGCAGGACATTTCTTAATTATTTTTTAGAGCCTTTTTTGAATATGTTTGTCTATAAATACAAAAAGTTCTTCTTCGCGTATAATTTATTTGCTGAAAATTTGGACCAATTTTAAAATGGTTTCTTCGTGTTGTGTTTCCAGTTGCAGAAACCAATATAAAAAAGGAAACAGCATATCTTTCCATTTGTGAGTTAGAATTAATATGATGTTACATATTATATATACAGGTTGTGTAATGCAATACTTGGCGCCTGTTCGGGAAAAGAGGTATAGGTCATAATAACGAGTTTTGAGAAAAACTGCTGCAAAGATTTTTAGTTTTTGACGTTATAAAAAACGAACTATTTATGATAAACTTGCCGTTATTTTTTGGCTGTCAACATTCTACGATATTATCTTCTAACATGTCTATTTATTTTTTTATTTTGGTTTTTTTTTTTGAGAAAAAAAGTACACTTATCTCTCTTTTCACAAAAACATATTTATTAAAGTAAGACCTACACTAAAACAAGTAATGTAAATTTACACTAAATTATCATTTTAAAATAAGAAAACATATTAAATGAAAAAATTTAAATTGGCACTAGTGATTGTTGCCCTTCTTAACTTGTCTCTTCTGTCTCTTCTTCACTTTCATGGTTCTCAGAGTCGGGATCGGGATAAATATTTCTTATGTCATCTTTAGTCCTGAGATTTTCGTAAAAGTCGTGGAAATTTTCATTCACATAAGGCAATAGCTCTAACAAATTTTTCTTTTTTTCAGGGTTTATCGGGTTTGGTCCTTTGTAAGATAGTGGAACTTTAATTCCTTTTGGCCACGTCGTCCACTTGCGTCGCAAATCCAATCTTTTGAACGGTTCTTCTTCTGTAAGGCTGTTCTTATATTCTGCTATTCCAGCTTGCTTCGAATATCTTAACCACTGAATATCTTTCCAGATTAGTTTTTCTCCTTGTTCATTATTCTTCCTTTGTTGAAACAGATTTTTGTATAAAGCTGAATATTCGAAAAAATCACTCCTCGTCATCTCTATGACTTCAAATGGTTTTTTGTTCCACACAGTCGAACAAGATTTATCCAGTCCCGTGGATGATCTATAGGGCATGAATATTTCTTCTTTTTTTTCTCAATAATTGAGTGGTCCCCATCACACTCCATATGAGTGTGCCCAGGGACCAGAAATTGATGGTTGATATAACGTAAATTCTCCTTATTTTTTAAAATTAGCATGAACATCAATGGCAAAATTGAATTTTTATTCTGCCCACCACAAGTGTCGGAATAGAACGTGATTTCTTCTATGTGTGAGGGAATGCGGTTAAGATACTTGTATAAACATGAGGCTATCTGATTGGCTCCCCTACCGGCTATGGCTTCATGCCACATTAAAGAGATGGCTTGATTATTGCTGCACCTATGTAGGGTCAAATTGAAGGTCCAAAGCTGCCGTTTGTAGAAAGCTACTGAGGTCTCTATAGCAGGTGTCGGCAAACACTGTTGTAAATCAAATGTATACACTTCCTTGGTAGAATCAGCCAATAGAACTTCTTTATCAATTCGCTTGGCTTCGTAAGCAGCTTCCGCTTGAGCTTGATGTTTCGCCAATTGAGTAGTAAGCTCTTCCTTTGTGTGAATATCAGAAATTGTTTTCAGACGCATCTTGAATTTGTCACACGTGGAACAGGTATCTTTATTTGGTTTTTTGATTTTAATACCAAGTGTGTGAAACACATTTTGATACACACATCTAGAAACTGGACGTCTTTCTGCTGGAAGCCATTTTTTGTACTCTTCGTAGATCTGAGAAAGAGTGTAGTAATGAGGGAGATATCTTTTACTCGATTTTTTTCGGCAGTAGTGGCTTTCGTATGTGGGAATAGATAAGATGTGTGAGCGAACAAGCTCCATATCTCCTTCAGGAATTTTATTCGCAGGGGTAGATGCTCCTCTCAAATCATCATGGGTAATGCCAGATGTAGATGCTCCTTTGTTCTTTAAGACATTAGTAACAAACTTGTTACTCTCATCAAATGTCTTAAGGAAGCATTCTTTACAAACTTTCACTAAGCTTCCATCTATACGTAGATGATATGTATTAGTCAGGAGTCTATTTTTTTGCTTTTCTTTATTTACAGTTTTGAGCTTTGCAGATTTTTTCTCTTCAGTCATTATTAAACTAGCAATCAATGCAACGCGCTTGTTGAAGTGTTCCATTGCCCAATACTCCGAAAATAGCGATTGTCTTTTTTCTTCATTTATTCTTGTTTTACATTGAAGTCTGCATCTTGAAAGTTCTTTACATTGTCTCTGTCTTACCACTTTTCCCTTGTTTGTAGTATATTCAAGGCCCAAATTTCTCTTCTTCTTCCTCTCTCTTCGCACTTCCCTAGTTTCATTCTTAGTTGCTTTCCTTCCCCTTTCGCTTTTGATGACAATACCTGCTGTTTCAACATTTGTTTTTTGAGCAAGCGATTCACTTGATTTCAATGTTTTCTTTGGAATATCAAGTAAATCAATTTCAGAATCTGAAGTACCACTCTCCGTCCTATAATCCGGATCTGCATCTGAATCATCAAAAGGTTCATCATAAAGGTTTTCTTCCAATACATTAGTTCTTGTAACTGCATCAACGGGTTCACAAGCTGTAGCGATAATCTGTGATAATGATTTGAGTTCACTATCATTCAAAGAAGCTATCGATGGTGCTGCACTTGATTCTAAAATTAACCCATATAGGTAACATTTTTTATCTGCCTTGCTCTTATCAGTATTCTACAAACCTATATCATTGCTGTTATCAATTTTCAGCGCATTTTGTGAAGACTCTTGGGTTTCTAAGTTGTCACTTTCCATAAGACAGTCATTTTCGTAATAATTGAAGCCATTTTCGTCTGTGAATGTTTTAGTCATTAGCTCAAGTAAAACGTATTACAAAGCAAGTGTGACCCGCACAGGCTGTTTCGTACAAATTATACAAATTCAATAATAAATGGCCAAGGTAATGATTTTTCTGAGAGCAGGTGCCTACCGTACTATAGGTATGTTTATTTGATAAATTTAGAATTAAACCTTAAACATATGCATGAAAAACAAAATTGATCAGCTACAGTGTTCTTTTAGTTTAGTTATCATAGTCACAAATGAATTTGTAAAAGGATTACTACTTGCATTGTATTTTCGGGTTTGAACCCATTTTATTTCACTATGAAAATAATTTCATCAAAACATACATACATACGTACCTTGATTATTGCTGTGGTTTTCATGCGATCCGTTTGTAGATAATTCAACAAGTAATTTACTTCTTTGGGAAATCATCATATCATAACCTCAAAAATCATATCATATTATTCCACAAACTGGGATTGAAAACAATACCTACTATTTATGCATAAAGTGTTCACACTTCCCACAAAAAAAACCTGTCGTGCACAAATAAATTCGTACCTAAAAAAAGTGGATGACTAAAAGTGGCATGTGCATAACAATGCGAAAAGACATATGGCTTAAGCTGTTTCTGTTAAAAATGTAAGACCAGATTAGCGAATAAGGGTATAAGTTGACATATACCCTTTCCCTCTATTAAAAGTTAGCAGTGCAAAACCTATAAGTAGATATATACCTCTTTACACTATTAAACCCTTGTATAGAAATATTGATCAAATAAGGGAAAAGGGATACATATTGACATGTAACCTTTTTCTCTAAATATGTAAGAAAAGTAAACAGAATAAGTAGACATATACCTCCTTTCACTTAAAATCAAGCTAACTTGGTGCAAAAACTCGGAAGTAAGACGATCTATACCTCTTTTCTCTGTACATTATTTTTCTAAATTAGTTATACCCTCAAACACATTGACATTTTACTGTATTCTCACTCTAAGTAGACTTATCTCCCTCTTCCCAAACATTAATTATAACATACTGACTTGACTCCTATATTTATTTCATTTGTCGTATTTTAAGACTTATACCCCTTTTCCCGAACAGGCGCCACTTGATATAGCAAGTCCAAAATACATCAGAATTGCAACGTCGCGTACTGTATCCCCACTCTTGCTACATTTAGCGGCGATGCCTCGACTGCCAATATCACAGTCACTTCTACCCTCTCCTGTCTTTCGTCGTGCGTCCAGTACGGGCCACAGAATACGACGTTGCAATGTTTACTTGGTAATATCAAGTGCTTTATTATATAAATGTTCTCTTTCGGGTTTCCGCGGGTAGTAATATGTGTGGTCACTGGATTACGCATTTTCTACCGCTCTTCCGCTGCTTTGTCTTTGAAACTTCTGCTTCTTGTTATTCGTAAACTTTACGAATAACAAGAAGCAGAAGCAGCACTGACTACCAGTATTTATCACAGTATTAGCGCTGGACACGCCAGGGCTTCGGGTTCACTGAATCAGTGAGACCTTAAAACTGGGACGGTTTCAAGAATGACGTCTCAGAACCTCGGGAGCTTACGCCCGAATTTGGTATTCATTTTGAAATGAGAACAGAGAATTCGCCCTTCGAAACGAAAGCCAAGTAACACCTGCTCTCTAGTCTATCAATTGGATACCCCTAAAAATTGCCGCTTTTGATAGCACAAATAACTACAGCACTATGTAAATAGACAGTAGCTTTTTAATTTACATATTTACGACCTCAAGATTTTTAGATATCCTCGTCTTTTTCCCATATTAGGAAAAGGGCTTTTTGTAATCATGGCTGTGGGTGTTACCACGCATAAAAGTTCATCACAGATTCGATTAAATTTTCAGTAACATATATGATCTTATGTATCTACTAGTGGTGGCAATAATAATCGAGTAGTCAACCAGGCCTCAAGTAAGCAGTAGCATCCATATTACCCTGTTATACGTAGATGTTTTACTCCGGTTAATATATTACTGAATCTATCGGAAATTGGTAGGTTATCTCTATTCGTCACCGTATTGGCGTTGGTTCGCAGACGTTCCTGCTTATTGGATCAGTAAAACCTTCTCATGCGGGAGCGGGTTATAGACCAATGTCTTGATACAAGAATCGTCATCTCAAATTAGTTTTTGTCTAGAGATATGCACAAATAATCTGAACTCGAACACGAGAAGCGAGTAATCTAAGAAGCATACACTCGGCTCCTAAAGTGCAAATTTACATAATATCCTACTTACGTCATTAACAACACTTTGGAATAAATTAATTTTTGCTGTTCAGATCATTATATCCCATAATAGGTAGAACAAAGACAGTATCATGTTGGCAGCATATGAGATTTTATCAAAAATGAACAGGAATTTTTAAATATCGCGGGCTGTGTAAGTCCGATTGATGCAACTTTGTTTGTGTTGTGCTAGGGTTTCTGATACATGTTGACATTTGTAACAATATTGGATATTTAGTTTATTATTTGCAGTTGCGAAAGTTATAAGTGACTTGGTGTGCATGGCCTAGTTTTACTTGGAAAAAAAATTGATAAAACATTTGCATTAAATTTTGCTTAAACATGGATAAAATTCAGCACCACATTCAAATGTTAACTGTTGCTTTTCGTTTGGTTGTTTCAAAGAGAGCTATGAAGATATTGAAGATGACGGCAGCCTAGCCCATCAACAACCGACAGTAAAGTCGAATAGGTGAAGAAATGATTGTGGAAAATCGCTGAATGACTATCAAAGAGGTTGCATATTAAATGATTCTCGCACAACAATGTTTTGAGCATGAACGGTGTGGCAGCAGAGTTTGTTCCTAAACAGCCGAATTCTCGTTCAAAAAGAACGGCGTGTGTACATTTCTCAGGAATTGCTGAATGATGTCAATAACAATCCCCAGCTCTCGATTGGATCATAACCTGAAACGAAACATGGGTATATGGTTATGATATCGAAGCAACGCTGAATCGTCCCACAGGAAACTGCTTGAAGAGTGTGATCAAATGTAAAGATTCTTTTGTGCTTCCTTCGATTGCACTGGAGTAGTGCACCACGAGTTTCTGCCATACGATCTCTTACGTTCAATATCTGGAAGGGTCTGTGAAAATCAATACTACAAAAACATCTAAAATTGTGATTCCTCAGCCACAGAACTTGCTGGACATGGCCCTCTTCTGACGCTTTTCTATTCCCGAAGCTTTAGAGATTCATGAATCGGCAACATTGAAACGATAAAAACAGAATCAATGGAGGAACTGAACCGCATACTGGAAGATCAGTTCCAGAAGTGTTTTGAAGATTGCAAAAAGCGCTGGCAGAAATGCATTATTTCTTAGGGTTACCTTGAAAGGCAAAAAATAATATTTACGAATAAATAAAGATTTTATAAGAAAAAATCTCCTTCCATTTTGATCAAACATCGTATGAGCATTTTGTTAAGTTTTACACCAACAAAAATACATCGAACTTGGCCCTCAGAATGGCATTATTGCCTTCTATAAGAAGTATGATAATTTTTCTGGATAGAAACGATAAAATATTAATTATATCATTCATATAAAATCACTAATTTTTTACATGTTTAAGAAAATAATAATAAGTACAAACCTGAGCAATACGTTTTGTATATCAAATGAAGTATACTAAATATAACGAATATTAACCGCTTCTACATTTAATTAGCTAAAAAGCTATCAAACATTTATTTTACTTGTTAATTATGTTTAACAGTATTAGTTGATACCAATGAAATAAGTGTTAAAAATAAAAAACAGAAATGGAAAATTTTATAACTAATTGACAGTAAAATGCCAATGTAAGTTATTTCTTTAGATGGAGGCGTGAATGTTAGTAAAACAAGTGAAATTTCAAATAATGTCCGCATTGCTAACAAAAGACAAATAATGTCCAAACAAGTGGGAAACAATGAAAGTCTCATTTGAACGAGGATTTTGATAACAATGTCTATTTTGAGAAATTGCTATATTCTCTATTGTGATCGTGTTCTATGTTTAGGGAAATTAAATAATAGTAATTAGATAAAATTGTTAAAATCCGATCTATACATATTTAATCTTAAAAACAATCCTTCCCTTTTACTTTCGTATACGTAGTATAAGGAAGTATTGTGATAATGAAAATTTTCGACCTCGAGATTTTTGCAGATGTCCACGTTTTGAAGTCCCCTGATACCAAAAAAGTGGTTTTTAAAAAATGTCTGTGTGTCTGTGTGTGTCTCTCTCTCTCTCTGTGTGTGTGTGACCACGATAGCGGCCAAACCGCTGTAGATATCAATTCCAAATTTTATATTTACGTGTATAATCTCCCTCTTGAAATCTGATTAGTTTTCCAGTAAAATCGGTAGACCGGAAGTAGCAGTTTACTTCAGCGAAAAAATCGAATTTTGCCAATATTTCGTCAACTACTAAATTTAAACAAATTTATAAAGAATTCATATATACTTAGAATTAAAATTGAGAATAATTTTATTTAAAAAGTTTTTCTAAATTCCTACCGGAAGTAGGCCTTTTACTCTTATCGAAAATCAGTTTTTTGCGAATATTTCGCAAGTCATGCTTTTTAGACAAGTACGTTACGGGTATAAAAGTATTTAAAACATAATTTTCAATATATTTTGTACAAAAAAAATTTCAAAATTCAGACCGGAAGTACCACTTTTACTCTTATCGAATAGCGATTTTTTGCAAATATGTCGTAAGTTATGCATTCGATATATATTTATCAAGAGTACAAAAGTATTTAGAACTGAATTTGCAATATTTTTTGTATATATGAAATTTCAAAATTCGGACCGGAAGTAGCACTTTTACTCTCAGCGAGTAGTACTTTTTTGATAATATCTTGCAAAGTATGCATTCTATAGAGGTTTATTAAGAGAATAGAAATACTTAGAATAGGATTTTGAATAATTTTTGTATAAAAAAATTCTTAAAATTCTATAATTTGAAACGCTCATACGTATAAGAAAGTCGTGTGGTGGCCACACCTCATTTTTATAAGTTGTGAGCCTAGTGAACTGTCACTATACACAGCAACAAATTGCCAACATGTTTGCAAATAATAATTATAGGTTGGCGTTTTTAAAGTTATTAGATTGCTTCAAAAAGAAAAAAAGTCATTTTGCCTGCCTATGCCACTTTGCCCGCTTCTCCCCTACATAAGGAAACATTCCGGTAAATATACACACACTAACAATGTTAAGAACAGTTACAAATATTAAAGCAAAGAATAAGTGAAATTCCTAAATTAACAATTTGTCATACAGGTATTAAGGATAAAATTCGTTTTAGGTGGATACAACTAAGTTAGAATAGACTAATCTTCGTGATTGGTGAAAGAACTTTAAGGTAACCTCACCAAATGATTGTAAATTCTTCAGGATTTGAAGCAGGCATTGGAATTCACGGCATTCTCATCACCAATAGAAACAGTCGTGTAGTAGTAGGAGCGCAGGAACCCCAGACAGAATTCTCAAATTAATTTTACCAAAAGTACAATGGTGATTTTCTTGTAGATTATATGTATCTCTCATTATTAATGGCTTTATTTTTGATGCAATTCTTCTGATATTTTCAAATAAAGGAAAAAATTCGATTTTTGTTGATGTAGGTACAATTCTATGTGTATTTTGTTATTCTTATTCTCCTTTCCCTTGTTTAGTATTACAAAAACATTTTTTAATTGAATTTTTAAACCCCTCAATTTATATAATTGTATTTTAAATGTTTTTGTAATATTATTATTAGTGTGGTGAGATTAGATTAGATGATTGGTATGTGGTTGCTCTACACTTAAATTTTTTTTGCAATTATTCGTTAATTATACAATTCACGTCAATATTATTAGTGTATTGGAATTAAATGCTGCCTATGGTAAATCCAGATGTTTTGATGAAATTACATAGATAATAGCCACTGTTCCATGCTTAAATGTTTACATTTTTACTCTTAATTATACAATTTAAATGGGTAATTAATTCATGTTTGTTCAATATAGCGACTAAGTCACGATGACAGATTAATTTAGTAACATTTTAATATATATACATACGACGTGTCTGAAAATTCGCGGTACACCTGGATGACACGTTATTATGTGAAGACCAAGGATCATGAGAAAAATATTGAAGAAATTCCATCGATGTTAATTTCAAATAAATTAAAATTCAAAGTTAACACTTTAGATGTCGTTTGTCTAAATGAACACTTTAAAGATTGGTTTTGATATGGTCATTCACCATATCAAAACCAATTTTGAGCAATGAAAACCAGGTTCGTAATTAATCACTCTTCTAATTATACCATTTCCAAAAAATGAAAAAACATATGGCAACGTTGTCCATATTTTAATTAACTATTATCTCTTATTTCCATGAATACGGATAATTCTAGTACCTTATCCATTATTAGGATAAATTAAACATGTTGCCAAATTTATCTTTACAAAAAGGCCAATATCTTCTAGAATGAACAATGTGGAATTTTTTAAATATTTTTTCCATGCTCCTTTATCGCTATCTCAAACCGTAGTGTGGAGCTGTTCCGCGAAGTTTGGGACACTTTGTATATATATAATACCAGTGACCAAAATTTCCTCTTTTGTAGGTCTTTCATGTACAACATATGTGTTCTAGTTTTTCGTATAGGCTTATATTCTTCAAACTTCACAAAGGAATACCATTTTTGTAATACCTAGGACAACATTTTGTGCCCCTGTTAATTTCCCTTACATGAGTCAGCATTTCGAGGAAAACAGAAAGTATGATTAGCAAGAAATAGCGTACTAGAAAATAGTAGAAATATCGTTCAATAAAATTCCATACGGCAACAATTAATATTCTAAAAGTAAAGCTGTTATAAGGAGAAACATTGAGGAAAGATGAACCAAGATTAAGAATTCCATATGAACACGCACGAACTAACTCCCTTTGAAGGAAATTAATAAATTCAAGCTAAACGAATTTAAATTAATTTACTTTATCTCTCTGTTGCGCAAGAGAATAAAAAGCATTACATGAAAAATATAAATAGACTTTGTTGTAAAAGAATGGTTATATTTATTCATAACTAACAAAAGAAATACCAAACCAGAAAACCAAAATGATGAAGCTAAGAGAACAAGAAGATTAATAAAATAAAGCATAAGCTATGCAGAAACTATAAACAAGTGTCTAAAAAAACAGCGCACGGACGTGTTAAATAATCTCGTCATAGGCTAAGGAGGTGTAAAAACGTGATTATAAAGGGTTACAATAAGACAGATAGATGTCAACAATACAAACCTTTGAGGCTAATAATATGGCAAAGAGATTGGTAGGATGCGAGAGTGATTAGCTTATTACGTACAGCACCATACGTCGTATAACAGAAACGAAAGAGATAAAACGGAGAGAATAAAAATAAAACAAAGTTAGAGACGACTCGCTGCGCTGAAGTAATGTGAGAGCGGATGCCGGCCCAAGGAGCCAGAGGCGAAGAGGGGGGAGAAGTTCTTAGAAGAAAGTAGTCAACATTAAATAAAAATAATACTGGTTATTGAATTATGATATTTGGTCTATGGCGATTATGTCTAATAATATCGACCAAATGTTCGCCATAGCTCAGGCACCAGACCTCCACCCACTGGTCTAAATTTTTGATAGCATCTTGTCATAATTGGCCCTCGATATGCCTGCTGCTGGCTTGTTGGCATATATTATACTTTTCAAATAGTCTCAATAAAAGAATTCATTGGTGCCAAGTCACATTTTCTCGGAAGCCTATTGACACGTTGCTAGTTTCATGTCGCCAGCTTGTTTCCGCCATATATTGTCCACATTCATACAATTCAGGATAAACAAAATTTTTTACCATATCATGGTAACTGTCGTCGGTCTCCTTAACGGAATTTCAGGCATCATTTTCGAGCATAAAATGGTCAAATGACTAAAGTCCACAAAGAATGACTTTTTGTGGATGCATCGGTTTTTTGACAATCTGCTTTGGCTTCTGGTCATCCAAAGGCGACAATTTTGCTTATTAACGGATATACTGAAGTGAATGCAAGACTCATAAATGATGACGAGTTTCTTTGAAAAATTGTGAAGATGCTGTGTTTGCTTTAGCATGGAATCGATGAACATAGGGCGCTTTGATTAGTCGGGAGGTTGCAGTTGTTGCGTTCATTAAACTTTTTAATTGTGCAAATTCTGTTGCTAAAATTGGATGCAAAGTGGCTGCTAGGAGATTCATATCCTGAGTAGAATGACAAACTGAGTGTTTGGGCTTTCGGCCACATTCTCGCGTACTGCAGCAATTTCTTCACCGACTTGTTCGTCGATTATGTTGATTAAAAAAATCATGCGATATAATTCTTTATTTTTATAATAGGCTCTAGTAACTTTTATCTGTTTTTCTGCTGGAGATCTAATCGTACTAAAATTGCCAAAGACTAAACATAACAAATATAAAAGACAACGTCCGAAATCATTTGACGTGTAATCTAAATCACAGTTCACATCTGTCTAAACCATTGTAATGCCCATTATAAGATGGATAGTTACGCCCAAAGTATTGATAATGACAGTCTAATGATACTGATTTATGTTGTATATCTTGTTATATATTCTGGAAAGATCAAAAGATTTTGGAGAATATTTAATGGTATTAGAGAGCAAAAATTGCTAAACGGAAGAATGAAGACGCAAAAGTTAGACAACTACGTACATAGGCAAAAAGTAAATAATTCCTCGGGTCGGTGTAAGTTGCGTACAAACTTTCTAGATTAGTACTGGAAAGTACGTGAAATACGCCCGAAGGGTATCAAAAGTCATTTGTAACGCTATTTCTGTAACTCAGAATTGTGAAAAAGTTATTAAAACTGCAATCATAGAAACTGTAGCAAGGGAAAAGTGTAAACATGTTTGTAATAAAAGGAATTAAGTCCCGATTCCGCAATGTTTGGCAAATGAAATTGAATGTTCAGGATGCTATAAAATCGTTCCTGAGGCTAATCAAAAACAAAGAAGTTTTAGAAGGTCCTTCTCCTCACAACCATGACAAAATGGAGGAAAATCAAATAAAAACTTAAAACGCGAAGCCACTGGAAACATATCTGCAAGACCTGCTCAGTTATTTCATTTAGCTTTGAAAGAAAGCGATATTGAGGCATGGGAAGCGACATGCTGATGATGATTTTCTATTAGTGAACAATGATCAGCATAACATTATAGGATTTTCTACGAAGAAAATCCAAAAGTGCTGTGTTGTACAACCAACGTTTACGCAGATAGCACCTGCAAAAGTTGTCCTAAGATTTTTGTCAATCATTTACATTTCAAACTCTGCATATTGATGGGTATGTGTCTTTTATTCTTCCTGATGAGAAGTACGTGTATCTGTGCAGAACTGAAATTTTGTCCTGTTTCAAAAAATCAATATACTAACTGCTCAATGCGTTTTATTGGGAACAACTACTAAGGGATGTTATTTCCATTTAGGTTAAAGTTGGTACCAAAAAAGTTTAATCTGTCGGTTTTTCGAGGAAATTATACTAGGAATATTTTTATGCAAAAAACGTAACTATTTATCTGTAGAATATCTTCATCTTCTAAGATCAAAACATTATTACATTATGCTAATTTTTATACTAACAATAAATATTTAAATTCAGATTTAATTTTTAGGTATTACTGTAATTATACTAAGTCCACATATATTACTGAATTTAAAGCTTTTAGCTAGGGTAATTTTCCGAATTTATATTTACAAAAATTATCTCTGCAAAATCAATTGCATTAAAATTCAAATTTTAATACTATTTGTAATTTTCAACGATTCTCCAAGCAACAGGAAAATTTTACTGAAACTGAGTTCATACTATTTATTTTTTTAAAAATATACGAATAAGAACAATTTCCCCAAAGTAGTTGATTATTTACAGAACTTGTTAAAATTTATAAAAAATGTTAAGTTTAATTACAATGATCTTTCATTTAACTTTAACGGGACTTCGAAGAAAATTTGTATAAAAAGGTAACAGACTGCCTTGAACTTTCGTAAGAAAAATAATATGAATATAGTTAGCCATTAGTTTTTATTGCAAAAGTATAATTACTTTTTATGACACAGGGCCGAATACAAATTTTATTTTCCATTTAAACGATATCTAATTAATATTATGAAAAATGACAAGCAAAAGAATTCGTTAGCACCGCTATAACTCATAATTATGCAAATGAGTGAATCTTTTACATATTTTTGTGTGATTAGAAAAGGATATTAAAATTCGTTAGCATAAATTGACAAGGATTCTTTTATGTATTTATGTTTGAATAAATGAAATAAGTGCTTAAATAACTGACATACTACGTATACGTGTATATATGTGAAATGTGATATATGTATGTGCATTTTATTATATCATGAAATTCATGCATATTCAATAAGTTATTCATAATACAGTGACCTGCTTCATTATTAACATAATTGACGTTTAGCAATTAATTTTTAAAATTTTCGAATGCATCAAACAATAATTTAGAGTGTCTCAATTTTATTTGTATTTTTTTCCGTCTGTTTACGACATTGCTGTATGCATTACTTTTTATAATTAGAGTATATTATTATTAGGATCTTGCAGAAATCGTACGTAATTACATTTTCTATTTGCTCTCTCATATGAAAGTATTCGAAATATTTATATTTCTAAGTTGCAAATACTTCGCTATACAATCGGCGGTGAAAATGACAAAGGTTATTTCTCGGACTATTTAAAAAAAATCATCATCGGATAATTTTCAGAAAGATGCAAATAATTTTATTTTATAAAGGCTGACTCAGAATGAAATTTTAAAATTAAAATAGCTCACTGGTTTGTGATCGTTTTAATAAATTGTACTTAGAAATATAATTACTATCATCCGGAAATTAAACCTTAAGAACAATGTCGTCTAAATGTTGCCTGTTCTGACTTGCCAAAACAATATTATTTAGTATTAATTAAGATAGTTCTAAATCACAATTATTATTCAAACAATAGGCAATTTATTTAAGAAAATGCATGGTTTACTAGATATTTGCAAAAAATAGAAATTCTCTAAAACCTTTTCAGTGCTATAACACTTCTATTCTTAAAGTTAGAAAAAAATGTTTGAATATTGTTTTTAAGAAATTCAATTTCAAACAACGACAACTTCTTAAATTTTTAATTTTGCTTAGCATTTTTGAGTTAGCAAGCAAAGTCTAATTTTTTTAAATGGAAACTATAGTTGGCTATGACATATTCTAATAGTGCATTTTTTTCTGCTTGCAATTATGTAAGGGTTGTAGCACTTATTTTAATAAATAACTGCACAATACACTATTATTATGTTTAACAAAAATCATGTCTTGCCATGGAAAAGAAAAGAAACTTATAATATACAATGTAATACAAGAAACAATAAAAACGCTAAATGAATTAATTATTAACAACACGTAACACGCTAAATTTACATTAAGTGTTCGAAATGCCCACCATCATTATCGACGCACATACGGCACCTTTTGAACACTGAGTTCTCCTAATTTTGCACCAATCTAAGCTATCAAATACATTAATAACAGCTTCCAATAGCTCCTCTTGGGTTGCATATGATCGCACATATACGAGATCCTTTATTGCTCCAAAGACGAAGAAATCTAACGGTGAAAGATCTGGGGAACGTGCAGGCCATAAAACAGGACCATTTCTACCGATCCACGAGTTTGGAAATAATTCATCTAAATATCTTTTGACCTGTGCCTGATAGTGAGGCGGGGCACCGTCGTGTTGAAACCACCGTAAATTTGTACGGGTCTGTAAATTTAATTCATCTAGGATATTGTCGAAATCTTTCCTAAGAAATTGCAAATATCGATATCCGGTTAAAGTTTCATTAAAAATAAATGGCCCAACAAGTTGCGAACCAATAACACCAAACCATAAATTGAAGCCAAAAATAATCTGGGGTCGCCTTTCTTCTAAACGGTGAGGATTTATTTACGCCCACAGGTGTTCATTATGGCGATTGAATATGCCGCAGTTTGTAAAACGTGTTTTGTCGGTCCATAAGATCTGCATCGGAAAGTTATTATTTTCATGGCACATATTTACGAACCATGCACAAAAATGTAATCGTCTTTCATCGTCTCCAGGGTGTAGAGTTTGACCAACTAATTTTTTTTAAGGATGTTACTTACATTTTGATAAAATTCTCACTACTGCGCGTTGTGAGGTAGCAGCGCCTTGTGCAATTTGCCGCGTTGATGTTGATGGATTCTGTTTAACAGCAGCTAAAACATTTATCTGCGTGTTTTCACCAATATTACCCTTATTTCTAGATTTAACAAAACTTCCATACTCTTTTAAATTATTGTATAAATTCTTGAAGGTGTCTAACGATGGTTGAGGGCGATCAAAATACAATAAAAAATAGCGTTCGGCAGCTTCTTTACTATTTTTGTTACAAATAATGTAACATTCAATCATATCAAGTTTCTCAAGATTTGTGTACACCATAACTAACTTTGTAAAGCAACTAAATCACTAACAAAACCAACTATAGTCACCCTAATGAACGAACTGTCAATGATGAAGTAAACATAATGCTTCAATTATTAATATCGCGTTTTCCATGGCAAGACATGATTTTCGTTAAACATAATAATAGTGTATTGTGCTGTTATTTATTAAAATAAGTTCTATATCCCTTACATCATTGCAAGCAGGAAAAAATGCACTATTAGAATATGTCATAGCCAACTATGGTTTCCATTTAAAAAAAATTAGACTTTGCTTGCTAACTCAAAAATGCTAAGCAAAATTAAAAATTTAAGAAATTGTCGTTGTTTAAAATTGGATTTCTTAAAAACAATATTGAAAATTTTTTTTCTAACTTTAAGAATAAAAGAGTTATAGCACTTAAAAGGTTTTGGAGAATTTCTATTTTTTGCAAATATCTAGTAAACCATGCATTTTCTTAAAACGACAAAAACGTATCTGGATGAGGCTTATAAAGAAGCAAATCTTTCTCCATTTAACCTAATTCGTATCTCTTATGGTTTTCGAGATCCCCATACAAATAATGAAAAAAAACTCACCCTGTATATGTACTTTAGTCATTTAGGTTTTTCCCTGTTACAACAGTAATCAAAAATAAATTACTCTCTTTGTGAACACAACGGTAAAGAATTAGTCTTAGAAAGGTGACAATAAACTTATATTATATAATTTTATTACGTACCGATTGTTGGGTACTATAATTTGTAAACGAGTAATATTTCCCAGAACTAACCATTACGAAACATTTATCGTCAAATCAATTGTTCATATTTATCCCTGATATTCCAGAAGGGTAAGAAAAGAAAGATTCAATTTAAGTTAGTGTCGATTCAAAATCAAATGCGTGAACATCATTTCACAAAAACAATGTACAACAGTACAGTCACACTCGTAACAGTAATACTTGCTACATAGCATACTACAATTCAAACATATAATATACGCAACAAGTGCGCCAACAATTCTGTGTAATACATATAGTTTTTAATTTAGTTATTCAAGTGATATTTATTGTGTGTTTTTAAGAAGTAAAGTCACTGCAACAACACGGCGGTGGAAACAACAAGTAACTATTCCATTGTCGCCAACATTGCCCTTGATGCCTTATGCACTCATCTAAACGGTGTCGTACATTTAGAATAACTCATTGACACAGTGCTACAGGGATGGCGGTAACTTGTTCTTGTATTATTCACTTACATTCGTCGTCGGATTTTCATACACTTTACTTTTAAGGTAGCTTAACAAGAAGTAGTGTCAAATCACAGCTTCTTGCAGGCCAGTCAATGTTACCTCTACGTGAAATTAATTTTTCATGGAAAAACATTCCTACTGCCTCAAAAGCCTCATTCGCAGTATGTCTTGTGGCGCCATTCTGCTGCTACGGTGATCATCATCCTTCGGAACTTGAACCAAGTGGATCTTCAAATTTTCATTTCTAACAGATCTCTACGGCCACGGGGCTTAGAAAAAACTGTAGAACCACTTCCTTGAAATTTGCGTATCCATTGCTTAATTAAATTAGCAGATTCATCTTGTGAGCATACCGCAAATTGTAATGATTTCAAAACGCTCTCTGAACTTGCACGTAAACATAAGCATTTTCGTCGAATGCTTTAAAAAAAAAAGAACGCTGTTCATCACTACACTATTCCATTGGGGAAAAAATGCACAAGATGATATTTCGAAGAGTGGCAACAAAAATAAAGTCTCACTGACAGTTTCAAAAAGCAAAATCGAATTTCATTCTGAGTCACCTCATATATAATACAGAGTAATGTAAAAATATGAACTATTATTCATGTGGGTCAATTAGAAGGTCTTGATTTACCTAAGATGAACATCCAATATTATCACACAAATAATACTGACCTTGTGTCAAAGATATAATATAGAAATGTGTAAATCAAACACGAAAGTGTTAAATATTTATTAGTAGTGGGTTAGTTTTAAATAGCGTCGTTACCCACTCTGAATCCGTTCTTAAGAAGCATTCGCACAAGATCTGGTCCTTAGTCCATAACAAGCAGCGTTCAACACGAATTCCTGGACGAATGTGCTACAATGATACTTGGATGGACAATCCTAAGGATATTGTCGATGCCTTTGCTTCTACTTTTGCCACTTCATATACTACTCCCACCTCTGTGGTTCCTCCTCAAATTTTTTCTCAGTTTCCTACTTTTGCGGTCAAATTTGATTCGAGCTTTACTGCTGGTGATGTTCTTGTCCCAAGTTTCTTGGTTAAAAACTTGCGACATTACCTGGTGAAACCGTTGTGCTCTATAATTAATCTTGCCTTGAAAACATCAGTTTTCCCGGATCGGTGGAAACGTACCAGGATTGTTCCCGTGTATAAGAAGAACGACAAATCTCATATCTCTAATTATCGACCGATAGCCATCTTGTCCAACTTTTAAAAAATTCTTGTGCAGGTCTTGTACAGATCCATATCCTTCAATACTTCCTCCCTCATATCTTTCCTTCAACATGGCTTCATGTCTGGAAGATCGGTGGTAACCAACCTAGCCACTTTCACTCAATATGTAAGTGAGGCGATGGATGACAGAGAGCAGGTTGACGTTATTTATCTGGATTTTTCTCGTGCGTTCGACACGGTTGATCACAGTCTTCTTCTAGAGAAATTGTATTATTATGGATTTGCTCCACGCCTTATTAACCTGTTAAAATCATATATTACAAATCGTTCAAACTGCGTATTCTGTAATGGTTACAGATCCTTTACTTTCTGTACAACCAGTGGCGTTCCCCAGGGTTCCAATCTTGGACCAGTGCTGTTTAACATTTTCGTCAACGATATATTTCCTCTTCTGACTTGTCAGGTATTAGCTTATGCTGGTGACTTAAAATTTTTTTACAACAGTCCATTGTGAAGACGATTCCATCAAATTGCAGCACAACCTTGATGTCGTCACTGCGTGGTCGCACTCGAATGGCCTGGTCCTAAATATCGAAAAATGTAATTCGATGTTATTTACTCGCAAATCCGTTTCTCTGGACTACAATTACACCATTTGTGGGCAGTTGATCAGTGGGGTTCGGTCGATCAGGGACCTGGGCGTTGCGTTGACACGTCCTTGACGTTCACGCCACATATAACATCTGTGTGTGTCGCAGCGTCAAGGATGTTGGGATTTCTGATGAGGATCTCGAGGTACTTCACGGATCTCTGCCTCCTCAAGTCCCTCTACTTTGCATTGGTAGTCAGTAGGTTGGAGTTTGCCTCGGACATATGGCACCCCCTCTACACTTCACAACAACTTCCTATTGATAGAATTCAGAGAAGATTTCTAAGATTTTTGTCTTTTAAACTGACTGCAACCTACCCGGAATGGAACATTTCTTACACTCATTTGTTGGAGGTGCATCAGCTCCAATCCTTGGCCGTGCGACGCACCATGCATAGTGCCAGATTTTTATTCAAGCTGATTAACAGTAGGATTGACTGTCCGCAGCTGCCCGGTGCTGTGCCTTTCTACGTTCCGCGATGCTCGGCTCGGCATGCAGCATTCTTCAATCTACCAACGGCCACGACCAATGTGCTCAAGAAGTCGCCCTTGCACCATATGGCACGGAATGCCTGGTATCTACGCTGGATACTTAAATGAATAGTGACGTCTGTTACATTTTTCTTTTTGTGTCCTTTTGTATTACATTTTCATTACTTTGTATTTTTCTGCATTAAAGTATGTGTTTATTTATATTTTGTCCTGTAATTGGAAATATTCTGTTGGGCAAATAAACGTATTATTATTATTATTATTAAAAAATGGGGGTGAAAGAAAAATATGAGTAATACTCGTACAAAAAAATCGCGGTCCAATGTGCACGCAGTGACGAGAAATTAATTTTTCTTTTCACGACTCCGAGCCTGTCCCAGTTAATATACAAACAATAATTTTCAATAGAGGAATTTAAGTTTCAAAATAATATACATCTACTTAACGAAAAAAAACATCGTAATGCACCCAAGTTGTCGACCTTTTCCACATAAAGGCGTGCCTATTCACACCAAAAAATGAGGTGTGGCCACCACACGACTTTCTTATACGTATGAGCGTTTCAAATTACAGAATTTTAAGAATTTTTTTTACAGAAATTATTCAAAATCCTATTCTAAGTACTTCTATTCTCTTAATAAATTTCTATAGAATGCATACTTTGCAAGATATTATCAAAAAAGTGCTCCTCGCTAAGAGTAAAAGTGCTACCTGCGGTCCGAATTTTGAAATTTCATATATACAAAAAATATTGCAAATCTAGTTCTAAATGCTTTTGTACTCTTGATAAATTTATATAGAATGCATAACTTACGACATATTTGCAAAAAATCGCTATTCGATAAGAGTAAAAGTGGTACTTCCGGTCTGAATTTTGAAATTTTTTTTATACAAAAGATATTGAAAATTATGTTTTAAATACTTTTATGTCCGTAACGTACTAGCCAAAAAGGCATGACTTGCGAAATATTCGCAAAAAACTGATTTTCGATAAGAGTAAAGGACCTACTTCCGGTAGGAATTTCGGAAAACTTTTTAGATAAAGTTATACTCAATTTTAATTATAAGTATACATGAATTCTTTATAAATTTTTTAAAACTTAGTAGTTGACGAAATATTGGCAAAATTCGATTTTTTCGCTGAAGTAAACTGCTACTTCCGGTTTACCGATTTTACTGAAAAACTAATCAGATCTCAAGAGGGAGATTATACACGTAAATACAAAATTTGGAATTGATATCTACAGCGGCTTGACCGCTATCGTGGTCACACACACACATACACACAGACAGACAGACACACACACACGGGGACACACAGACATTTTTTAAAAACCACTTTTTCGGTATCAAGGGACTTCAAAACGTGGACATCTGCAAAAATCTCGAGGTCGAAAATTTTAATCATCACAATACTTCCTTATACTACGTATAAGAAAGTAAAAAAATGAGGTGTGGCCACCACACGACTTTCTTATACGTATAAGCGTTTCAAATTATAGAAATTTAAGAATTTTTTTTACAAAAATTATTCAAAATCCTATTCTAAGTACTTCTATTCTCTTAATAAATCTCTATAGAATGCATACTTTGCAAGATATCAAAAAAGTGCTCCTCGCTAAGAGTAAAAGTGCTACTTCCGGTCCGAATTTTAAAATTTCATATATCCAAAAAAATTGCAAATCCAGTTTTAAATACTTTTGTACTCTCGATAAATATATATAGATGCATAACTTACGACATATTTGCAAAAAATCGCTATTCGATATGAGTAAAAGTGGCACTTCCGGTCTGAATTTTGAAATTTTTTTTATACAAAAGATATTGAAAATTATGTTTTAAATACTTTTATACCCGTAACGTACTTGTCTAAAAAGCATGATTTGCGAAATATTCGCAAAAAACTGATTTTCGATAAGAGTAAAAGACCTACTTCCGGTAGGAATTTCGAAAAACTTTTTAAATAAAATTATTCTCAATTTTAATTTTAAGTATATATGAATTCTTTATAAATTTGTTTAAATTTAGTAATTGACGAAATATTGGCAAAATTCGATTTTTTCGCTGAAGTAAACTGCTACTTCCGGTCTACCGATTTTACTGAAAAACTAATCAGATCTCAAGAGGGAGATTATACATGTAAATACAAAATTTGGAATTGATACCTACAGCGGTTTGACCGCTATCGTGGTCACACACACACACACACACACACAGACACACACACACAGAGAGAGAGAGAGGGAGAGAGAGAGAGAGAGAGAGAGAGAGAGACATTTTTTAAAAACCACTTTTTCGGTATCAGGGGACTTCAAAACGTGGACATCTGCAAAAATCTCGAGGTCGAAAATTTTCATCATCACAATACTTCCTTATACTACGTATAAGAAAGTAAAAGATCACCTAGAAGATATTTCCAATTGCCATTCATTCTCAAAGGTTGTAACTATTTACATTTTATCGTTTTTTTGGAAAAACCATAAACTGGAATTACTCTAGTGGTATTTACGTAAATGCGTATAGGATAAACAAAGTTATGGACCGACTTTAACTACATTTTGGTCCTTAAAATTTAGAAATTTTTGATGAGTTACAAATAAATTTCTTTTTTGATTTTCAGTTAGACATTTATAAGTATCCTTCAGATTCGCATAGCCTGGTACCTATTTAGCGGTAACCCTGTATATATATATATATATATATATAACAAGAAAAAGAATAATAACGGGTAAATTCCGCTGTAGAGCAACCGTAGACACGTGTTTCTGACTCATTGGTCGTCGTCAGTACGGTGTAGCCAAGGAATAAGGTGACGACCAATGAGTCAGAAACACGTGTCTACGGTTGCTCTACAGCGGAATTTACCCGTTATTATTCTTTTTCTTGTTATTTCATGTATCCGCGTTATTTCCATTTTTTGATATATATATATATGCATTGCCTTAATTCCTGAAGATAAAATAACCTATTTCCAAAATCAATTCAACCTATTCCATCCTAAAATTCATTTCACTATTGAAAAAGAAGAAAATTGTGCCATTAATTTTTTAGACATTACTTTAATAAAAAAAGAAAATCAAATTCAAACTGTATGGTACAGAAAACACATTGCCTCAAATAGATGCTTAAATTACAATTCCGCACAACCAATGTCACACAAACGAAATTTAGTTAAGGCGTTAGCTGACAGAGCTATATACCTCACGAGTCCTGAATACCGGCCTATGACAATAGATAAAATTAAAAATATCTTAAAAAGCAATGGATACCCAATAAATTTCACAAATACAATTATAAAACAGAGTCTGCATAAATTCTACAACAGAGAAAGAGAATTAAAAAAGAAAAACGAAAGCCCGACAACTAAACCATCTTATATACCAATACCATACATAAATGGGCTATCCGAAAAAATTGGCCACATCCTAAAACCATATAATTTTAAAATAGGTCATCAAAATAACACCAACTTAAAATTCTTATACACCAAACTCAAGGACCCAACTCCAGCCATAAAACAATCACATATTGTTTATAGCATACCCTGCGAAATGTGTAACAAAATTTATATTGGACAAACGAAACAATTATTAGGGGAAAGACTTAAGGGTCATAAATATGCAAAAAATATCACAGCCTTAAAGAAACATCAGACAAAATTAAACCATACTTTCGATTTCAACAAAACCAGAATTTTAAAGAAAGAAAATAATGCAAAAGCAAGATGCATTCACGAAATGATACAAATAATACGACATGAAAACACGGTAAATGATCGGAATGAAATTGATGGATTGTCTAAGTTCTACTACCCATTTTTCCAATAATTTTGTTTAATTTATTGAAAGAACCCTCTATATCAATACACACACTTTAAAGCTATTTCATATACCTAACTAAACAGTTTTTGCTTATACACAACATAAAAATACACAATGAAACAAAAAATAAAAAAAAAAAAAAAAAAGACCTGTCCGTAAAAATAAAATAGATAGAAACGAAACAGTCACTCGATTACAAACAAACTGCAATGTTCTTTAATTATATTTATATTTTACTGTTTCACAATTTAGAAAGAACAAAAACATGGTAAGATATTTTTAAACTGTCTTTCAAGAGCGTTGTATGTTTTTTAATTGTTTTTGTCCGTTTTTTACAGTTTTAATGACAATATGAAACATGCATCTACAATTTACATGTGTTTTAAATTAGAAATTTTGAGAAAGACTAAATATATAGTCGAAACGTCAAATGTAGTTTGTTTTTAATTTACAAGTAATATTTCATCGTAAAAAAGGCCGCTACACCAAGAATCCTACTTAAAGAAATAGTAAATATATACGGCCAAGAAAAAAGAAGGATAATAATTCCTATCGAAAATATATATATATATATATACTACTATATACATTATCGTAAACCGGTATTATAGTTATCTTAAGTATTTAAATGAGTCATAAAAGAACTAGCTGTGATCATTGTTCAGAGGAAGTTGTAGAAACATGTACAAATTTGTTAATAAATAATGAAGGATATTAATGATCCTGTTTTAAAGCCTTAATAAAGATAATTTTGTATTTGAATGGATGTGAAGTTTAAAATTTACTACCTGTGCTAGTAGGCTTGCAGTACCAATTGACTTTAATGGTGTTATTTTTGGTACCTGTTAATGACTCTTATATCAAGAAAAGCAACGCTATCATTTACTTCTGTTTTTACAATGAGTTTTAAACTATTGTTAAAGCTATTAAGAAGACTTAAAGTACTATTTAATTTGTAAAAGGATAAGGCTACAAGTTATATATTATGATCGAATGCATTGGTAGTGAAAAAGCAATACTAAAATACTAATTCAACCATATACAGTTAAAATACCTTTTAGAAATGCAATAATATGCTAGAAATAAGTTCGTATAAACTATGCATACGTTCTTCAATTACAAGTTCTTTTTTATTTATGTGCAATGAATACAGAAGATTAAAGTGTAAAATCTAAAAATATGAACATATTATATAAAATAAAAAAAAGATATTTACTGAAGTAAATAAAAGTTCCGTCTCTTTGACGAGAATGGATTCTAATTTTAATATGTGCCTGGAATAGTTTTTAAATGTTCATATTAAGAAAATTAAATTACAACAGAAAAATCATGCTCTATATTTAATTCAATTTTTTCTGTAATGAAGTCTTAATTTATGTATACAGGTATATAATTAATTATACTACATCACTCTAACTCTTATAGAAGTTATTTATTCCCCTTCATTTACTTTATTTTGTCACTACAATTACCTTCTCTATTTAATACTTAGACGGTCTACTACTAAACTGTTGTAACTTGCATGATTTTTTATAGTGACTCAGTATCATTTAGTTTGCTATACGACTGTTACAATGTCAATATATGAGATGCTTTATTATAACACAACGTTAAACATTTCGGCTTACGTTTTAATTTATTTGTAAAAGAACTTTTTTAACAACGAATAATTGTTAGATTAGAAATTTTCTATCAGATACTAACAATTTTATTTAATTAATATTATTTAATTTCCATATATGCAGAACACGCCATACTAGAAAAGATACCAAATCCTCATAATAGTCTTTGTTAGCAATACCCACATTCATAGGTGAGTGTCAATATTTCCCCCTTGTTAGGACATTATCTTTTTAATCAGTTCTGTACAATTAACTTCTATTTATCTTTTGTTGACAATGCGTACATTATTCGTAATTTCACTTGTTTTACTAACATTCAGAGTTTCGTCGAGAAGAAATAAACTATTATGGCCACTTACTGCCCGTTAGTTATAAAATATCCAATTTTTGTCTTTTTAATTTAGGATTCGTTTTACTATTAACATTAACTAATATTGTAATTATTTAATTTTTCTTTGTTGATAATTTTAAAAAAACATTGTTTGACAGACATCTAATTAGAAGCGGTTAATTTTCATATTATTTAGTATACAAACTTATTGTTCAGGTTTGTACTGATTGTAGGACTTGCTGAAGATGTAAATAATTAGTATTCTTATATCAATTCCATAGATAATTATCTATAATTTCTTTCCAGAAAACTTATAGTACTTCTTATACAAGACAATATTGTAATTTTTAGGGCCAATTCCCAAAAAATTTTTTCAGTAAAGAACTTAGCAAAATGCACATACAATGTTTGACCAAAAAGAAAACTATTAACCCTTAATTAGTCGCGTGGGATCACTGTGACCCCACAGCGCATGATCGCCACTGTAACTTTGAACTCAAGAAGTGTATAACCGTTTCCTCTGCTCTACCCTCCTAAATAGACATCTACTCAAGGTCCTTATGATCAGTATTGTTGTGAGTGTCAAAGAATGTTGTCTGTCGCAAAATATAACACTGTGATACTGCCCTTTCTACTCATATCGCTTAAGATATTTTATTGTTATATAGATTTTGTATACATAAATAATAATTGAGACAAGACTTAGAAGTCATAGAACTTTCTTTCAGTAATCTCATATAAAATGTATCTTGTCTATAAGGATAGTTTTGACATGCTGTAATATGTGTTTATATAATTTGAATTTTTCTTTCTATCTATCAGTACGAAATTCTTCACATATTTAACAATTCAATACTGTTAATTTCTATAATGTTTATCATGCGAAAATATAAAACATATAATGATGAAACTCTAATGGAAAATGCGAAATCTGCATAAGAATTGTTCTTATTATATTTTACTAACTCTTTCAAAGTATGGATAGTATTGGTAACAATTGGGACAACACTAAAGCAATTGGAGTAGATGGCATTTTATTTCCTTTTAGTGTCGTTCTGAATGTCTTGCAGGTCCTTTGATATGTTTTTCTACTATACTTTTTCTGAAATGTCAAAGTTCGTAAATATAAAAACTTTGGTTAAGAAAAGTTATAAAACTAATATGAATAACTGAGGCCTATTGGGTTAATGTAGAACATTTCTAAAAATCAATATATAGGGTGAATCAACGATGTGACAGAGTAAATTCACTCTTGAATGTTTAGTATATTTAAAAATTCGCAAACTGTACTTGGTAGGGATTGCTTCACAATTTATAAATATATACACGTATACAGAATGATCCATAAATCAATGACAGAAAGAAGATACATTTTTTTATATGGAATATCATATACATAAGTTCAATTGTGGATTTTTCGTTGAAATAGAAGTACTTTTTATTAAAAGTAATTATTCGCTAAAGTTAATAGTTTTCGAGTTATTTACAATTAAAATTAAGTTACATTTACATCTGCCTTTTTAACAGCCTACAATTCAAGAGGGCCATGACAGAACTGAAATAATTTGGTATGGCGTGCACACAAGGCGTGCCAAGTAATACTTATGTGCAGAACCTCTTCTAATTTAAACTGGATGTTCGCGAAGGTATTGCATAATGAAGAAACTTTAAACAAAAAAACATAATTATTTTAAATGGAACGCCTAATACTTTTTACAGAATCATATTAACTCATTCAATAGACACTTTTTTTTTGTTAAGTGTGTCCTATATTTAGATATTTAAATTTATTTTAAAATCTTATCCATGACGAAGTAAAAATCACTATAGTCGTGGAAAATATAGTCCTGGTTGAAAAATATTAATGCAGAAATGTTGAAACTCTCTCAAACTTGTTATAAATGAATGAAACAATCGTCGTGTTATTGACTTCAGTTAATATTATTTATTACTATTGTCACTGATGTTGTTTTTTGTGCCTTGTTGTTCTGAAATATTTTATTTATTTTAACCCGGAACAAAATATATTTTTTTTATTCAATCATACTTAGTACATCTGAGACTGGTTCATTTCTTTGAAATTGTAATTTACATAACATTTGGTGAACAGTTATGGGTGGTATAGAAAATGTTGGCTATCTATACTCCAAGTGTTGATAGTCTTAAGTACTATCGATAGTCCCTATTGACAGCATTATAATCAACTGAACGAGGGGCTAAATTTTTATAGTTATTTATAGTTTTAGTTAATTATTTAAAATTGTTAATCTAGTGGTGCAATAATTAAAGTTCAGATATCTAATATACGTTGATAATTTTCAATTTAAAAATGACAGTGACGGTGGCAGACGGCAGACTCTCATGAGGCAGCTGATTATTGCATGTGTATAATACCACATGTGTCAATTTTCATTTCATGAACGCATGCAATACGTGGCAACGTGGTACCCCTACTTACCTTTCCAATGCCAGCGACGACCGATGCCACAACGATTATCTCGCAAATACAAGTTAGCAGTATATTTTGGACCACCGACTTGGGTGTTTGTAATGCGTTCAGAAATAATATTTACGAGTTGCAAGAATTTGTTTTTCTTTTTACTTTCAGTAAATTCAGAGAATTCTTAAGCTACATTCACGCTGCATGACACAAACAAAAGCGTAATTCTAATAAAATTAAAAAATAACCATAATAAAATAAAAGATAACCATAATAAAATAAAAAAGTAACCCTAATAAAATAAATAAAAACGGATTCTGAAAATAATAATAAACTATACAAGGGGCTCAAAAATCTCTCCTTGCACAGCGAGACATTGCCCCAGGCGGTCGTAGAAATTTACGTTTTCTAACATGTGAGCAGTTACTGAATTAGCAGCCTCAATTATTTTTTTTCTCAAGGCAACTATGTTTTCTGCTCTACCAGCTTCATGGATATAACAATATTTCTTATATATCCCCACAAAAAAAAAATCATTTGGAGATAGATCAGGAGATCATTTGATGTTTTCCGTTCCAGTAATAAGACATCAAGGGAAAGTATTCCCTAGAAATTCCTTTACCCTGACTGCATTATGCGCTGGAGAGCCATCATGTTGAAACCAAACGATTTCCTGATTTATTCCAGTGTTTTGAATGGCCGGAAGTATTTGATTTTGCAATAACTCGAGGTACTTGTCGACATTTAATATACCATCAATAAAATACGGTCCTGTCAAATGGTCACCTAAAATACCTGCCCAAACGTTTACTTTTTGAGTATATTGGGTGCGGTATTCAAAATGCCGGTGTTCATTTTCCGTAACCCAATATCGAAAAACGGAGGGATAGTGCTTTCCGTGCAATGGAAAAGTTGACTCATCGGTGAAGCAAATACTTTTAACGAAATTGTCGTCTCGATGTATCTTATCCATAAAGGATTGACAAAACTCCATTCTTCGAAAATGGTCTTCCGAAAATACTTCTTGGGTTTTCGAATAGGTACTTAAAACATTTCAAACCATTACTTTTCCAAATACGTAAAACATTTTTGTTACTTATACCCAAATTCTCGGCAGCACTTCTAGTTGATATCGTGTTGTATATTTCCACAATACTACAATCTAATACATCCCGCCGTTCACTTTCTTCAATTTTTTGTGAGGATATCTCTCTTGGTTCGCATTTCGTGCAGTTATTCAGACAGAAACATTTTTTAAATGTATTAATAATATTATAAATTGTTTGCTTGCAAGGTACAGGACGGTTTGCAAAAGTCAGCGCAAACTCATTTATGGACGTTGTTGCAGCGTTATTACCATAGAACCATTTTAATGTTTGAAGCTTTTCAGCGGGTGTATAGAGATTCATTATAAATTAATTTTACTGAATGCTTTTATTGCACACCGCAACGTGTTCGCAGCTAAACTTTGAATGTAAAATCTGGGTGGGGAGTAGTGGGAAGAATGGGGATCGGAGAAAATCGTTTTGGTGCCTGTTGTTGCCGGTATTGGTGACGGACCATAGGGGTACCACCACGTATTACATGCATACGTATAGATCGCACGTAAATATTGAATCTATATGCCCAATGGTATTTGACACATGCTATATATAAGCCAAACACGGCTTCTCATATTAATAAAAGTCTCTCTCGAATGCTCTCTGCAATGACAGGTTTGGTTCTTTTCTACAGGTGTCCGGGCAATAAAAAGACTGACTAGTAGGAATGTAAGTGCCACCCGAAACAAACCTATATGATATCGTAATAACGAAGAAATTTAAAATATTTTCTTTTTTTGAAATGTTTAGACAACAAATTTACATTATGGTCCTGGCACATACATTCGTATGTTCATAAATAAACATACAAAAATACAAAGAACGTTCAATCAATGTTTATTTAAACACAATAGAACTATTGACTATTTATTATACCCAGCGCATAACGATGACACAGTTACGTGTTTTTTGCAAAAAAAAACTTTAGGGATTATTAAACTTGAAAATGAGTTAACAGCTGATACGGAAAATCGTGTGTAATTTTTATTTTGCTATCGAAAGTGTAAATACTTTAGTAACTTTGTGCGAAGATGTGTATTCACTCATTCTCTTTTCATATCAAGTAAAATGGTGGTCCTAAAAAGGACCGATATGTGGAACAGGTGGATTATTACTATTTCCTTCCACACGTATGCGCCTTGCTGCGGTAATAATACGTTGTCGAAGATCTTCTTCTGTCAAAAAAGAAATCTGATGATACATTGATGATGATATGCAACATATAGGTAATTCCTCACTGCCAATGAAATGTGCATGACCCAGAGATGTCTTCTAAGATGCACGGGCACATCATCGAAATACTCCGTCAACCCATTCTGCAAAAAAATTAAGTAACTCGCTCCGCTCAATCGTGCAGGTAGTATATGCGGTTCGAACAGATAATCTACGACAATCCCCCCCAAACATTGTTGAAAATGACTGTTGTATATCAAATGCGAATTTACATCACTCCAATAATGAGCGTTATGAAAGTTTAATACGCCAATCCGGATAAAACAACATTTATCTGTGAATAGTACGCTGGCACACGGTCCTGTGATTTTAGAACTTGCACTCGTTGCAGATGGTATGAATGCAGGAAGTTCTCGCAGAGGATCTGATGAACCGTCGATCGGAATATTCCAAGTCGCGTCGCTGCTGTTCGCGTCTTTATACGTGGATTCACATCTACCACATTCAAGCTGCTCTTCTACACGTGGATGTAACCTAAGCACCGTGTCCAAGAAGAAATAATTTTCTAAATAAAAATTGTATTTATTATAATGTGATTTTGTTTTTTATAATATTTTTTTATTACACACATCTGGATGCCTCTAAATTTGATTTTTAACAATATTATTAATCCGATAAAAACTAGATAGTAGATCAATAGCTACTACCGATAGCGATTATCGATAATGACTACCGATAGCAACTATCCATAGTGCTCATTACATATAATTTTATTTATATCGATATCTATTGATAATTTAAACTATCTATTGCATACGATAGTGACCAATGCCAAAATTGCATGTGTTGACTTTCGATGTAGAATAACGTCAGCTTTGACAGTCATATCTATTAATGTTCAATCTAAGCGGAAAAAATTTTTTTCTGTTTTGTTTGAACGAAGTCCCATAACGTAATTAGAGTCTAACACCTCCAAATGCACCGCAAGTAGAAAGTAGGTTGTCGATTACAAAAAAAAATATATTTGGAAAAATGATTTTTGGTTAAGAAGTCTCTGTATATATCCTACAATAATTTCAGATATAATTACAAACTAAAATTTTTGGGTATGGATCAGCAGTGCACTAAAAATACCATAAATATCTAACTATACCCGCTTATTTTTAAAGTCAATAAAGTGTTTCTGTATTTTTCTTCCTTCTTTTTTTCTCTCATTGAGTTTATTTTATCGAACTGACGCTATAGGGATTTCCTAATATTAAATTAGCTGTAGATATCCGAGAAAACAAGACGACACGTAAAAAGAAGAGGAAAAAGTTATTTACACAAAACGAATGCTAGTTTCCAAACAATGAAACTATGTATATCGAAAATAAAGCCGAGGTAAATGTGTTTTCCTTGGAGAGCGCGCATTTTTCGGCCCCTGAATTCGTACAGTTGAACCGGAACCGCAGCAACCGAACGGAACGGCGCGTTGCCATTTATCCCCGCGCTTTAATTACTTCCAATCTTCTAGTAGTCATTAATCACCCTTACGGGGGTCTGTATCCCCTTACAGGTACAACATACAACATGCGGATAACTCACTCCCTTAGCATGGTTGCCTGCGTTCCATTATTTTAACGTTAGATGTTGTCGTTGTATTACCCAAAAACTGTCAACCGTCTCTTTTCTACGATTTTCTGTGTAAATACTAATATCATACTGACGTTTAAATTATATTTCTTAACGGGTCATATAAATTGTATTGTGTACATATACCACAAACAAAGGGAACTAATACATATATATGTACCTAATCTAAATTTAAAACAAAAGAAAAGAAATTAGGTTATATATTCTAATCCTTTATTTTGAATCTGTAATATTTTGGGCTTGTATAAAATAATTATTTTATTTTATTTTTTTTGTGTATAAACTTTCCTAAATTCTTTGTGTATGCATTACTCTTTCCATTTCTTTTCCAAAATTGCTACCCTTTTTTCAATACGTTTTGGGTCTGTCCATCTTTTGCTTCCCACGCCGGTATTGGTGGTCTCTATATTTTATTCTTGCTTTTTGCCTGTGTTGTCCATATTTGATTCTACTTTTGACTTTTACCGTTTCCCATATGGTCTCTTCGTATAATGCCTTGTATTCTGTATGGAAATTCCCCGACATAAAGTTCCTCAACTGGAAAATTACCCGACAAGCGATTCACCGAATGGAAAATCCTCCGATTGATAGGGATTGACAAACTTCTCTCACACTTTATTTTGGCTTAGGATAAGCAGCATAATGCAAGCATGATGTGGATAGGATATGGTATTCTAACACAGTATTAGTATGGTATTATGCGTAACATACTGCAATAGCTTTTTATTCTATAACATACTAAAATCTTTAAATTAAGAAAAAGTTTAAAAACCTGTTCTACAGTGTTTCTGGTTTTCCCAAATTCTTTGTTGATGCGTTATTCTTTCAATTTCTTTTCCAAAATTGCTACCCTTTTTTCAATGCGTTTTGGGGTCTGTCCATTGTTTTGCTTCCCACCCGGGTATTGATGGTCTCTATATTTAATTCTAGCTTTTTGCCTGTTGTGCAAATTTGATTCTACTTTTGACTTTTGCCATTTCCGGTCTTTTCGTATAATGCCTTGTATTCTGTATGGTAAATTCCCCGACATAAAATTCCCCAATTGAAAAATTACTCGACAAGCAATTCACCGAATGGAAAACCCGCCGATAGAGGGGAAATGACAAAGTGCCTTTCACACTTTATCTCGGCTTAGGACAAGCAGCATGATGCGAACATGTTCATATTTTATGTTTATTTTGTCTTTATTATAATTTAGGTTGCCACCTTTTTTTTATTCTCATTAATAAGTAAGACTGTGGATAGGATACAGTATTCTAACACAGTATTAGTATGGTTTTACGAGTAACATACTGCAGTAGCTTTTTATTTTATAACATATTAAATCTATAAATTAAGAAAAGAGAGTAGCATGCATTTAAAGTGATTTGTCTAAAACACTGGTTTCGAAAATGTTAGTCGCGCCCTTATGGGGGGTGTAAGGATTTCAGACTAAATCAAAAACAATTTTTCCAGAGGTTTATTATCATTTGTATCGTAAATAAAATGTACATCTGAATATATTACCTTGCTTAATTACTATATAAGTAAAAGTGATGTTTCTATGAAAAAAAATCTAGTTTCAGCATTCCAGCCGTTGATATTTCACTAAGCTATTTTTTACATTTGTTGGAATTTATGCATGATGAAAGAAATTGTCCAAAAAGGGACTCATTACTTATACCTCTATAATTGTCATATTTGTTTTGAATTCAATATGGAAAATATTCGCATATTCAGAAGCCAAAGAGGATTGGAAAACAAGCTTTCATATTCTAATTTATCATCCTGTAGGTACATCAAAAGTTCTACTTTGTACTGAAAAATTCTTTTCCAAAAAGTTACTCCTTGAAAGCCTTCTTACTTCTGTGTGATAATGAAGTTTTATAAAGGACCTATGTGTTCCTTCGATAGAATATACAATGACGCTTTTCATAAAACATCCAATTTCTGAAGGTAAGTGCTTTGAAGCAAGAGCATTTTGGTGTAAAGTGTAGTAACTTACAATTTGGTATTAGTTCTTATTATCTGATTAGATCGATGCCCTATCATCGATGCAAATATAATCGCATTTCGCTCAGCTAATATCGTATTGAGATGTATATTGCATCAAATTATAAAATATATTTTTTTAATCTTCGGCAATTACGAGATACGTGGATCACTTGTATCTGTAATGCGAAATGCAACTCGATAACTCGCTAGTACTGCTTTTTCATTAGTAGTTTGTTGACGATGAATAAGTTCCTCGCTGCTTATGGAAGAAGCCTACTTTTCTTTTAAAGAATCCTACAAGTTTGTCTTCTTGATAGTTGCTATTTAAATATCGAAGTAGCTTTAATGGCCTTATACATTTTTTTCTGATAAAATTTCATAAATTGTGGTTTATTGAAAATAACGGTATACATATATACCACAGTATAATCTGTTCTTTTTTGGATTCTTGACACTTTGAGAGGTAAAGGGTTCTAATGATCTCTTTAAAAGCTAATCCATATTTAGCGTAATAATAAATGTCAAAAAACAAATCTGTGGTGATTTGCCAAAAGCTGATATGTCGATTTTATTAAGTTTACAGGACGCCACTTTAAAGTTTTTAAGAAAATGACAAATCTATTTTCGCAAACAAGTCCCTCAAAATAATGTCTATTTTCTGTATGTAAGTATTTTTATTAGAATGTTAAAATACGTAGTCCACAGAGGACCGTTGATTTTGATTAAAACTTTTTTCAAAATTGAAAAAAGTGACTTTGAATGACATATCAACTTTTGCCGTGAAATCATTTTTGACATATCAACAATGGAAATGACTTTTTTACTATGAAATTTATCATTTTTTTTTAATACTGTGAAAGTGTTTATCTAAAGGAACACCACAGTGTATTATATTAACATACTTTATTATCAAAATTTAAGTATTATAACAACAAAATTTCATAGAGCATCTTCAGCATTTGCATTTACGGTAAGATTCTGATAAAATGGGTGGTAAACGCTGTCTATGTATTTTAACAGAAACACAAGATTATCTTTCTTCTTTGGATTGATAGGTGTGGGACCGTCATAAACCTGTGGTAAAAATTCGGGGATAACGTTTCCTCTTCTTTTAATGTTAAGCCGACAAAACGGCTCATTCTCATCGTGCGAATACTTCACTTCAATAACTCCAAGTGGCAGTTCTTTTGAGAAGCGTAACACTTTAATATCATGCCAACGTATATTTGCTCCTTCTTCGGTGTGATCGCGCTTAACAAAAACGCTTCTTAACAAAGAAAAATATAGCAGAAAGTCTTCTTTTTGCATTTCAACAACCTTGAAAGGTTTCTTCCCTCGAACGGTTCGAACAAACTGATACCAATCATGAGGAATCCTTATTCCGATATCACATGCAGCTTTTTTGGCTCGTTAGATTCGTGCATGATCGGAGTCACATTCTAGTCTGGAGTGGCCAACTTCTAAGAACTTGTGTTCAATAATGTTTATATTTTTCGATTGATGCAGAAACCAAGAAAGTGCAGCTGCCACAGTATTATTTTTATTTTGCCCGGGGCAAGAATCTGAATATAAAACTACCTTATTAACACTATCGGGCAAATCTTTCAAAAAGTGAACTATACAAGAGGCAATTTGATCTGCTCCACGGTCTGACAAAGCTTCGTGCCACATAAAACAAGTTGTAATTTCTGTACAACAATCTCTCATGGTAAAGTTATAGGTCCATAATTGTCTTTTATACTTCACTTGTGGTCAAAGCCGGCGTAGGCAAATTCTGTTGAAGGTCGAAAACAATGACTCGCTCAGTTTCGGAATTTCTAGCTCTCTCTTTGTCAATTCTTTTTTGACTGTAAGCTTTTTCCGCCAGTTCCAGATGTTTATCTTTCTCGTCTACTTTCTTGTTTCGTTCTTCTTCAGTAGCTGCACATTTAATATCATTTTGGAGCTTGTCGCACGTTTTGCAAGTGTCAATACTTGGGTTTTTTATTTTATAGCCTAGTTCATTAAATATTTTTGCATACATTGAATAACACAATGGTTTTTCCATTCCTTCAGTCTTTCTTTTGTTAACATACAAGTCATACATTTTTGCAATGCTAAGCGTAGGTGCTAAATACAATTTTGATGTATGGCTTCTTGAGTAGTGACTCTGATATTTTGGGAAACTGTTAATATGGTTTATTACTTCTAGTCTTTCTTCCTCTCTTGCATTTACTGGTTTCTGCCGTCCACTTAAATTGTCGTCTATAAATTCAGTTTGGCACGCACGTCGCTTTTGAATTAAAATATCAACTTTTCCCCTTGTGACTGAAAGGACTTTTTGAAACATAGTCTTGCAAATATTTATTTCCTTATCGCTGAACGTAACAAAGTAGGACGCTGTTATTTGTCTCTCTCTCGTAATGCCAGTTTTACTTCTTCCTTTTCGTTCTATTTTTTTTTCGGACAATTTAATCCTGTCCCTTAAAACTTGATCTTTGTTTGTAACATTTTTTAAAAAGTCATCGAAAATTATTTTTTGACTCTCTGGAGGTAGTTTATCAGCACAATTCTTACTGCAACAGCTAATGACAGGTGTAAACTTTTTAGCTGGTACCAAAATACCCTTTCTAGTTAAATACTCTTCTCCTTTTAATTTCTTTTCCTTCATTAATTTTCTGTTAACTGACTTTCGTTTCCTACCTTGATCGTTTGCCGCTTCGATCTTGTTTTCTTCATTGCTTGATTTGTGTTTTCTTCCCTATTTAGATTTGAAGAATTATCTAATCTGATTGTCTTCGGCCCAATTCTTACAATAGATGGTTCATTTTCAAATTCTTCCGATGAATCTTTAGGAACATAATCGACATCCCTGTCGTCGTCACAAGACTCGCTATCATAATCATTTTGTAAATCATAACCAATATTTTCATCTGCTCGACTGTTACTGCAGCTTGGTTCAGGTGTAGAATAATAATTATTTAAATTATTTCTGTTTTCCTCTGGTTGAATTTCATTTATGTTTGGTTCGAGAAGAATAGCGGTGGAAGGAGCTAAATCAGCTAGACTGGGAATTTTTTCAACAGTGACTTTCTGAGTTTCATTGGCACTAATTTCATTAAGCTGAATTTTTACCATTTCTAACATTCGTTTCCCTCGTGACATGGTTTAAATCTAAAATCAATAACCTATATTAATATTAGTACTGGAATGATTTTCTTTAGTTTTTTAAAATTTTACTAAGGCTCAGTTAATTCGCCGTTTAATTATTAAATTTGTAAATTTATCCAGTTGTTGCTATGATTAACGATTCCCCATTGGTAGGTCACTGATAACTACGTGACAATTATCAAATTTACTTAAATGTGAATAAACCGGCCCTTAATTAAAAAATTAATTTAGTTCTAATTACTGAATTCCAAAAACCCGTTGTATTTAGTTTCTTAAAGTACAACAAATAAACCTACTTACCTGTTTTATTGGCTTTTTATATTAAAAACTAAACTAAACTAAACAGAAGCTGCACTGACATAACCTTAATACTATTTGTCAAAACTTGGTATGTCACCTTCCCAAAGCCGACCAAACATGATATGTCAGACATAACAGGTTTTGGCAAAAACTGAAATTGCGTTCACAGACATATCGACTAATGTAAATTTGTAACGCATGCTCAGACTCTTGGATTGACATATCAGCTTTTGGCGTAGATAAAACTTTGGACTCGACTACATATCAGGGTGATATAACCAAAAAATTGAAAAAAATGACATATCAGCTTTTGGCAAATCACCACAGAAATATAATACTCGTAAATTAACCTTAAATAGTGAATACTGCACAGTACACAACTCCGCACAGTGCACAACTTGCAAATGACACCTCAGCGAACGCTTCGCTGACTATGTGAACGCGAATGAATGATTCCAGAAAGTACATAAAGATATAATGTTAAGTGTGCGTCATGCAGAAAGTTCCGAAAAATAAAGATCAAAGAACTCGCGCTATTTGATTATAGATGGCGCAAGTACCAAGCTACTTTAAATTTAATTGTGTTGTGTTGTTGTTTTATTGTCTACAAATAAAATTGTTTATGGTAAAAAAAGAGGACAGAGAACAAAATACTTACCGAAAGGGGGTCATGATTTAAAGAAATATTTTATGGTAAGTTTGTGGAATTATACATTGCTTTTACTAAAACAATGTATTCAGAATATTTCTTAGAGTTATACTGTTCTAATTTATTATTCCATAAGGCATTCTTGAAGAATAGTCAGAATAGTAAAATATTTTTAATGTAGACAAAATACATGATTTTTCCTATTGAAGCGTAACACAATTTGGCGAGCTCAGATCATTTTATTGGTCATTGTGTTCGTACCATTTCTCATCGATAAGTATACCAAGCAACCTAAAATTACTAACTAGATTAATTTGTAAGTCATGGTAATATATGAGATGTGAAACTTTTTTTCATTATAGTACATTGTCGAATAAGCAGTCAATGTCATCCGAGGAAATTACTACATTTATACTCTTCTTCTTTTCCTCGTAATTGTTCTGTCATTACTGCATTTCAGCTCTCTCTTGATGCTGACGTCCGAGTCTCCAAACATCTGTTTGGTGAAGTACCTGACGGTCTTCTACATTGAAGTTTTTGATGCTTTGCCGATTTGTCGATTCTTTTATGGTAGAATCTATCCACTTGGTTTCTCCACTCTTTTTATTTTGATTTTCGTTATCGTCTCTTACTTTATTGTTTTACTTATTTATTACTAGAAAGGCTTTTCTGATTGCCACTTTTTACATCTGCATATTAGTATCGATAAGCGACGAAGTCAACATGGTGCTACAGCCCACACTGTACAAAGAACATTAGATTATCTACAACAGTTTTTCGGGGACAGATTGATAAGTAGAGACCGCTGGCCTCCTCGGTCACCAGATTTGACCTCTTTGGATTATTTCATGGTTAGTTATTTAAATAATAATGATCATTCTAACCATATCATACATTGGAGGAATTACGACATACAATTTCGGAAGCTGTCGATGCTATTACAGCAGAAAGATTACACAATGTGTTCGACAATATGAAAAGAAGAGTGAATTTGTGTTTGAATTTACATGTACAGCATTTTGAACAAATGTAATTTTCAACATTTTAAATGGTAAATATCTTGAAGGAGTGTTGTACTTTTGTAATAATTTTTAGTGACTAGTCTAATCTGAAATTAAGATAACGTACAATTTAAAATATTAACATTAGAAAACAATTTTATTGTAATTATTTTTAATAAATTAGCTATCCCTTTGTCATTTTTTTATGTTACGCCTATGATATACAATATGTACAGCCTCATGTACTTGGTATCAACTTAAAGCAGAAAAATAGAAAGCGGGAAATTCAAACGCTTTTCAATCATTTATATACACTCTATATTTGCGATCCGAGGTAACTTAATTTTGTCACCTACTGTATTAATTACTATTGACTTAGTGTTTTAGTGGGTATAATTATGTTGACTGTTTGCGCGGTTTTCTTAAATTTAAACAGAAGTCGTTCTGATCTACAACTTATTGAAATTTCATAATAAAAATACTCAATATTTTTCCACAAACGCTGAAATTTCTAAATCAAATATGAAAACGAGAGGAGTTAATAATCTATCTATACCACATCATACAAATACTATATATGAAAAGGGACCGTACTATGCAGCGATTAAAGCTTTCAATGCCCACCCGGGCACACTTACGAGACAGTGCAAAATTTAATGGTGAATTAAAAGAATACCTAGTTGACAACAGTTTTTATAGCTTTGAGGAATATTTGGCTGGGATGTAACGGCACGAAGGGGATCTCATTACAATTAACTTTTAATGTGTTTTTGTGTTGTTTTTATTTGTATTATTTGTGCGTTGTTTCTTGTTATAATACGTGATTAGATTTAGGATTTGATGTATTGTATATATACTAGACAATGTCAACACCTGATACGGGTCTATGACAATAAATATTATTATTATTATTATTATTATTATTGTTGCTGCTGATCGTCTTCCTTTCCCGCAATTAGTGTGGCTCCTTCGGCGTAGCATATAATTTTCAAGGACGTATAGCTCATTGTGTAGCCCACATTAATTTCTTTGCCTTTTTTGATTATATCGTTTATCAAGATACTGAGTAGTGTTGGTCTTGGGCTACCTCTCTGTGTAATTCCAATATTTACCTCTATTTTCAGTGTGAACCCTTATTAACTTTAATATGGCTTTTCCTGCTTCTTTTAAGGTATTCCGTGATCCTCATGTACTATATCACATTTAGATATAGAATTACCATCAAAATGCCAATTAGGCAAGTTAGAAAAGTCATTGATAAAAGTCAAAAACAATGTTGGTTCTAGCTAGACAATGCCATGTGGAATACCTATACGAAACATCAGTGCTGCCATAAAAGTTCGCGTTTCCTTCTTGGCAAATAAAATCGACTCATCTTAAACAAATTTTCATTCACTTTTTCAAGCGAATTCTTGTTCAATTCCGAGATTATAATATTTGATTACTTACTTAAATGTTATGCATTTCTCCCAAGGTGTTTACAAATGGAGCCCTAAATAATATGTATACTGAAATTTTATTATCATGTCGTAAAGGAAAAGGTAACGTATTCCTAATTCTAACGAGATTAATTATTTTTTATGTTAACTGGAAGTTCGTCCTAATTAAACTTGTAATAAGAGGTGAGCCGAGTCGGGATAGTATTATTTTAATTTTATAAACATTAGAGCTTCCTTAATTTCTACATCGTAAATAAGGTTTACAGTCTTTTACAATTAAAACTGTGACTACACATTATCACACTTCTAATTAATCATATCGGTAAAACAACTGAGGATTAATGATTTAATTACGGGAGAATAATAAAAATTTTATGTTCAAAAGTTATATAGTTTTTTTTTAATTCAGTCTGTTACGTGTTAGTATAATACTACTACCAGAGTTTTTATGGCACACATGGAATTACAGTTATAAAAGTGTTGTTTATTTTTTGCCCGATTTGATTTTCAAATTGAAAACATTATAATCTCGTGAAAAGTAGAAACAGAAAGTTAATTATTAAACAGAGTGTGCATGACATGTTTATCTAAACCAGATGTGTCCAAACTATGGACCGTGGGCCAAGACCGGCCCGCGGTCAAATTTATGTAACTGAGCAAATTGTGTAACTGGAACACTATTATAAAATTCCAGCAATGATGAGTTTAATATCATTCTTTAAAAATATTACTATAGTGAAGTAAGAGTTTCTATGTCGGCTTTAAAAGAATTTTGAAAAATCTTGATTTTGCTTGCAATTGTATTAAAATCTGGAAAAGAAATCTCAAAACAATAAAAGTTTCACTTGCAAAATCTGTTGTTGCAGTTTGCTTATTTTATTTCTGGCATTGGTGTTAAGGGGGCTTACGCAGAGGTGCCGACTAACTGTCGTGAGGTAGGACATAATTTCGGACTTTAGAAGGTTTCGTTCAAACAATAGTACCTCTTTCATTAACAAAATATCAAAACGAAATCTAAAACACAAATAAACAAAGGCTAAATGCATGTTCGACTGGAATTAGTTTTTAAAATAAAGTTTCTGAAACTGTGTTATGATGTTGTAAATTTTGCCAACTTTGAGAGTGAAATGTAGGAGCTAATAATTTGAATTATAAATTCATAATTCAATTTAATGCAAAAACATAATAAGAAAAACAAAAATGTCTGCTGTTTGTTTTATTTGAACGAATACCTTACAACGGCAGAATTTACATTAGCGCATATGGCGCCACCCCCTTACGTCCTACTTCACGGCAGTTAGTCGGCACCTCTGCGTAAGCCCCCTTGAATACAAAAACAGTTTTTGTTTAATAGCGATTGAAACAAAGCAATGTTGGTTGGAAGAACTTTACAAGTATATAAATCAGACGTAGCTGAGTTTCTCTTTGCAATTTACACTTGAATAAATCTATATAAAACTATAACATACATTATCCCTCTTTGTGATGTAACTCAGCCAGAAGACGACTTCTTTCATTGAAGAATATTTCGATTATTGCTGCAATTTTCAATAAATTGAAAATACAAAGAATGTTTCAAACGGGTAGTCAAATGTTTTCTTTAATATTAGAATTTTGTAAGTAACACTCTGGCAAATCCCGTGAACATGAAAGTTCTTTATTCTTTTGATACAAGTATTTGTGAATTCAACAAAAGATTTAATTTGGTTCGTTGTTCTACATTTATTTACGGTTATGCGGAGATTTTTCCGCCTGTCAATGGACATTTGACAAGGGTTTCGTTATGTCATTGTTTGACGTGTATGTTTTCTTATGAACACATACGTGGGGTAATACTCTGGGGTGGCCTTGCACGCTTTGCCAGAAATATTACATTTCCGCTTTACAAGGCAGCTCAAGAGTAACACCAACGAATATCGATTTTTATGGGGTTTCAGCTGAGAAGTACAAAACAAACTAGTCGGATATGTATAAATCTAACATATATAATTAATTACTCCCAAAATCGTATTCTCTACATAATTTACACGTACTTTCTTTATAAAGTATGTAGGTACATATACCTACAAACAAACATGTATACAGTGTGTTCATTTCAAAACTTCCCACTTTAAATTTCTGGAAATCTAGAAATCCATTTCTGATGCAAAAATTGACTCAACCACTTTAACCCGCTACCACCGGGAGCTACCCCTTTAAAAATCTTAAATGGAAAGGTAATAGTCTTTTAAAACAGTACATTTTGGCGTATATTTTTTTTAAATTGATCGATTCGTTTTGAAGATTAAAAACAATGGTTTGTTTTGTTTTGTTTTGTGTTTCTAGCTAGTCCATCTATTTTAGGAGCATCAGAAGAAAAGTTAATATTAAAAACTTTTATAAATTTCTCAAAAACATGGAAAATAAATTATCTTATGGTTCTTTAATTTTTTAGTTATGTCTAATGCAGAATACTTTTCCTTTACCGATTTTGCATACATTGATTCAATTTTTATAACAGCACAATAAAGTAATGTTCTAAACGAAAAACAGGCAATAGCATAAAAAGCGGATATGTAATTTTTTTGTTCTGGTGCCCCTAGTATGGAAATAAATTCTTATTTAGTGTTATCAACCCGAAGTTATTTAAATACAATAACAATAATGGTTACAGTTTGTAAGAAAGGGTTGAAATTGTATTACTTATGGAGCCGAAAATCAGTATGCTCGACAAACTAGCGCCACAGCCTAAATTTTATTGATAAATGTACTCAGACTGGATCAGTTGCAAATGTAAAACAGAATCAGCCGAGAGTTTTAAATGAAGGCCCTCAACTGGAAGTGTTGGAGTTTCCTTGGGTTCGGTTCATAAAATTACAAAACATCATAAGTTCCATCCTTGTATCGTAAATCGAAAATATGTCAAGAGTTAACTGAAGACGCTTATGACAGAAGAGTAGAGTTTTGTGAACAAATGACCATTATGATTAATTAAACAATGCATTTGTGAAAAATAGCTGCTTTAGTGATTAATGTACTATTTATTTATTCACATGGATTTCTAAATAAACATAACTGCAGATATTGGAGTAACGAAAACTTTGTGTGTAGAAGGACACACCGATTATATTCTAAAAAATAATATATCAGCTGGCATCTTGATAGACCAAGTTATTGGTCCGATGTTTTTCAATGGAAATCTAAATGGGGAATATGTTGGAAAATGCTATCAATCTGCAAATTATTGATGCTTTCGATAATCATCTGAATAGTGATGCAAATACTTACATGATGAGGACGAATTACATTTTCAACAAGATGAAACTTCTCCTTACTATGTTCTTCCAGTACGGCGGTGGTTAGACAATGTCTAGATTTTTTTCTATGGGATTGTTTAAAGTCTGTTGTATTTACTCCTCCACCTCAAAATTTAAAAGAACTTTGTCAGATGGTTAATGCAACCTGCCGTGGAATTCAAAGAGATGATTTTTGAAAATATACGCCGCAATTTTGAACAACAGCTATACCATTGTTTAGCGATCAACGGACAACATTTTGAACAATTATTGGATTGAAATTTTCTGCAAAGAAAATATTTGAATTTTTAAATAACTTAGAAAGCAAAAATGAAACATTTTAAGCAGTTAAAGTGTGTTCGACTAATAGATATTTAATCTAAAATAAAAAACACAAAATTAAACAAACCAAAATATTTTTTTTGAAAATCTTCTAAACGAATCGATTAATTTCAAAAAAATAAACTTTAAAATGTACTATTTTAAAAGACCTTTAAAATGACGTATTACTCGACACTTTCCATTTAAGATTTTTAAGGGAGTAGCTCCCGGGGGCAGGGGGTTAAAGTGGGCGAGTCAATTTTTGCATTAAGAAATGGCTCCCACGTGTTTCAGGGAATTTTTCATAGATTTCCAGATTTCCAGAAATTTAGCGTGGGAAGTTTTGTAATGAACACCCGGTATATAGTTGTAGTGTTAAATAGGAATTATAATCTATTTGAGTAAAATTGAGTAAATTTAAGAATAATATGAAGCGATTATAAGAGAATTAGAATTCAAATTAAGAAATTGACATACATTTATGACTAATAATTTTATGATTTTATTGAATTTTCGGAGAAGTAAAAATGGAGAAATGTTCTGAAAACTGATAGTAAATACTAAGATATGATGATTAACATCGTAGAGTCAAGTGTTTATAAAGTATAATGGTTTGAAATTTCAAACTTGTATATAAATATCAAAAAGTGGTGATTATTTAGGTGTGTAAAATTACAATCATTAAAGAATAAGCATACCTCTGTACTGCCTATGAAAGAAGAAATGTTGCGGTTTCTAAAATTACGTGTATGGTAATCATCAAAAGACAAATTTTCCAAGTAATGTTTAGCTCCAATAAATAAATCTTGGCTGTTTCTAGAGCCGATATAGAGATTTTTCAGTTCGTCTTTTTTTTTTTTGATCCAAGTACCATTAAACGAAATTTTATCTTGATAAAATCGACCACAATCAGAGTAATACAATTAAAATCATTATGAATTTTATGAATGAAAGAATTTGTTATGATTGTATTATCAATAAAGATTACTGATAATTGGATTCTAGAAACCAAGATTTATTCAAATAGTATTAGTAGTATCAATATAAAGAGATTTAATATTTTAAACAATTTATAACATTTCATCTGTCAAGACATAAAGACAGAAGGATAACTTTCGTATACAGTGCATGTTCTAAAGTCTCCCTTCCCCTGTAATCTTTTTAACAAAGTGAAATAAAACGTTAAAACAAGAAAAAACACTATAAAAATACTAACTTTATGATCATGATTCAATTTAAAATTTTGACAGATGGCGCTGTATGGGCTATATCAACGTCGAGTGACCCCTCATTTGAAAGGTGTGCGGAAGTTTCATCCAAAATTTATGTTTTTTTCTAATTTTCTTCATTTTAAAAGAGGCTGGATCTTTTTTACAAAGGAAATTAAAAAAAAACATAAATTTTGAATCGATTCAACAATTATACATGATATTATTTTAGCAAATCCAGATTATCAGAGGCAGCGCGGTATCGCTACCTTTAATATATTTGACACCCACGTATAACATTAGAAATGAAATCCGACTTGCGTAATTTATTTTGTTTTTAATTTAACAAAATTGCGAATTTATCGCGAGGTTGTCGACCTTTTCCACATACATGCATTCACACAAAAAAACATTGCCATAGAAAATCTTTTCAATTTGCATTTTATCGTTTTTTGGAAGAACGTTAAACTGGAATGACTAGTGGTATTTGCGTAAATGCGTATAGGATAAACAAATTTATGGACCGACTTTAACTACATTTTGACCCTAAAAATGTAGAAATTTTTGATGAGTTACAAATAAATTTCTTTTTTGATTTTCAGTTAGACATTTATACGTATTCTTCAGATTGGCATAGCCTGGTACTTATTTAGCGGTAACCCTGTATAACGCTTTTGATTATAATATAAAAATTAAGTAAAATGAAACTGATTAAAGAAAGAAAATAAATTACTACATAATTGTCCTCTGAATTAATCAAAAAAAAAAGGATTCCAAATTAGAGGCAAGATTGAATTATAACGTACATTTTACATTAAAGGTGGTTAGTTTAGTTTTTTTAGTTTTCATGTGTATCAAAAGATGGACAATAAGAGATAGATAGATATCAAGGCTTTGTATAAGAAAAAATATACATATAACACGTTGTAAACAATATAAATTGTTGGATGATAAGTTTTCTGATGCTACTATTGACATTCACTTACCATGTTGAATAGTACAACTGTTATAAAAGTTTGTTTTGATAAATATGTAGAGAGTTTGTTGGCCAAAGATTTTAAAGATTATCTTCTGCTATTTACGAATCTCTGGGGGCAAATAATTATTTATTTCGTCCTTTTTGTTGATAATTTGAAATTTTTGCATAAATTCCTTCTGAATTTTAAACATAATTACATATAACACCGCCGATATTCAAATATTTAAAATGTTCTACTTAAAAATCAGAGTAACGAACTTCAAAAAAAAACAAAATTTCTAAAATATTCGAACAAAACATGTCTCTTATTTTAAGCTTTTTTGAACTTTCAATAACCGAAATAGAAAAAATAGTATAAAATGCACGTTCCATAAGAAATTTTGCGCACTTGTTGTTTAGAAAACTCGCTTAGCGACACAAAAAACTAAATACGTATTCCGACAACTGAAGTGCTACTGAAGATGATAACATAGTTGTCGAAATACGTATATAGGTTTTGTGTTTTAGGGTGGTAAAAGTGTTGTAGTGTTTTTGTTTCATTCTAAAAAGTTATTCTAAATGTTATATATATACGTCATACATTCGCTTTTGAATAATAAAACGAAAGTTGTTGGTACTAGCTAGCATCTGTCTATTTCCATGGTTTCCTGTGTTCCATATAGCTGCACGTCAATAGCCTGCCCTTTAATCGGTGCTTGAATAACTGTACAGAAAGGATGGATCAAGTAATTATTAATCCCACTATTGGGGATGTTATTCCAGTGGAAGTAAGTGATGTGGCGGATAAAAGGAAATTTAAAAAGTATGTGGTTAAAAGAATGAATTAAACGTAGAAAACCTGCAGGCGTTTTAAATAACTTACAGAAAGAATCAGAGGATAAAAACAACAATTAAACGCTAATTATAAAACCTAATTATACATTAAAAAGACGTTTAGCAATAAATACTTCTGTAAGAATAATGAACGCAAGCGGTATTAACAAAAGAAGGTATTATTATATGAATTATTTTAATTAAATATTATTATCAATAGTAAATTATCCATTAGTGATACCACATTTAGTGGTAATGAAAACATGTTGAAGCAAATGATAACAAAAGATAAATATATTAAATCCAATTACTATACTAAATAATGCAGCACGAGGCAAAGATAATGTCAGGACCAAGACAACATTATATATATGCGGCATATTACCGACTCAAAGAATAATTCCTTGAGACATCTAAAAAGTGCATTACCAAACAAACTAGTATCAATATTTAACAAATATTGTTTTATATAAACTGTTCTAATCTCATTGAATTACATTCAACCTAATTTATTTTAATAGCACAACAACTTTACATTAATTATACTTTGTTCTCTGATAGTATTATGTACTGTTGTGTAACATTTAATTTCTTACAGTCATTAGCGTTCAAGTACGATGCAATATACTAATGGTGCAGTTAAATATTGAATGTGGGATTATTATTATAGGCGTAATTGTTGTTTGTGGTTTACCTGCATTAATTCAAATGGTAATAATTGAGACGTGTCAGATAAATAGGCTGCATTCTACGGAAATAAAATACGCAAACCGCTTTATATTTAGCGCCGTTCGTTTACGTTCTAAAGTTAAATGGAAATAGAATTCATGTGAATGGTGCTTTTCTTATTTATTTTTCCTTCAAGGTGCTTATCAAATATGGCTCCCGGTCTACAATCTGATAGGCTTGTGTAACATTTTAAACATAATTCCTCTATTATGTTTAAATATAAATATTTACACAAGATTACATATTATTTGTGTTATAATGCTACGGTTAAATATACATACAGAGTTTAAAATATTTACATTAAAAATTTACCAATGTTAGGATAGATGAATTCCCTTTATGCGTCCAAACTACGCGTCTTTCGTTACTACAACTTTTAAATAAATAAAATGAACACCTAGGGATTGTAATAATATTTTGTTTTCGATATTATAATACTAAGCAAACCATGCAGAATTATGTAAAGTTTATATTGGACGCATAAAGGAGCAGCGAATCTATTAAAAATAAACACAAATGTCTTTAAATGTACAGGACATGAATATAAGCAAATTTTCATGCAATAAACACATTATTGCTTAATGTTGAACTGCAAATTAAATTACTTCTATTGCATGAATTAATGTTATACAGATATTAATATGTGTGATTCAAGTAATTGTATAGTTTTCTAATAAATAAATGTAAAATCAAGTACAGTAGAACCCCAGTTATCCGAGGTAACGTGGGGGGCACCCTCCTCGGATAACTTAAAGCTCGGGTAATACGGATTTATTTTTTATTCATTCAAAATATAAACACCAATACTTTAAACGATTTATTAACGTTTTTAAACATGTAAATAAGTACATATATACATTATTAAACAGTGAAATAGGTATCTATGCGGTTCTGTTTCATATTGCATTGTCTTTTTCTCGCAGCCATGATCCTCCATCTGTTAAAAAGAAGCAAATCCGCTGGTGTTGCCTCTGATTGTTGTTCGATATACCTCAGAGCTTTTTTCAGAGAAGCAAAACCTTCTTGATGGGAAATCTTAGTGGAAGGCTGTTCATCCACTGCTTCGTCATCGTTATCGTCATCTGATTTTTGCGTTTCCTGAAATTTATTATTTCTTCAACACTTATTTCTTCTTCGAAAACATCTGCTATAACCCATTCAACAACGTCTTGTCCTGCCACATTTTCGCAACCTTTTAAGTATTGGATTAATTACAATAAACTTTGTTCTTCTTCTACCTCGCTGTCAAAATTTGAACAGGACATTTCTCCACAGCTTCTCCATTTCAAAGCTAATTCATTTAATGAAATATCATCTTCACTGTCATTATAGTTCTCAGTATCAATAACTTTCGCCTAAGATTTTTGAATAGTGGAACCACGTACAGAATGCCAAGCTTGGTTTACCCAGTAAATTAAATTTTTAGGTGTAGTATTTCTCATCCCACTAATAATATCTTCTCCTTTTGGTGTGTATTCAAACGGATGTTCAAGATATAAACGCCTATTATTTTTTTTAATGTTTTCGAGGTCACCTTGATCCATTGGTTGCATTATGCTGGTTACATTTGAAGGAAAGAATTTTACAAGAATTTCGCCCATGTAAAGTCCTTCTCTAGGGTGAGAGGAAGCATTGTCCATTAACAAAATTGCTTTAATAGGGAGACCGTTTATCTTCAAAAATTTAGTCACAGATGGCACGAACTCTTCTTTAAACCAGCTAGTAAGTAAGGTGGCATCCATCCATGCGCTTTTCTGACTTTTGTAATAAACTGGTAGGGCTTTGGGTGAGATGTCTTTTAAAGCTCTTGGATCTGCAGACTTGACAATCACCATCAGTGAGAGTCTGTGCTTGCCAAATGCATTGGAACATGCCATTATGGTTATTCTTTCCTTACTTCGTTTGTGCCCAGGAGCTGATTTTTCCTGTCGAGATGCCAATGTTTTTGAAGGACGCATTTTATAATTGAGGCCAGTTTCATCACAGTTGTAAATTTGATCACATGTGTACACATAATCTTTGATTTGCTTCTTAAAGGCATGCTTAAATGTTTGAATTGATGACACATCTGCAGAAAGTTTTTCTCCACATACAGTCAGTTGCCGTACAACATACCGTTTCTTCCAGCGGTCAAGCCATCCAGAACTGCCTGTAAACTTATCTGTCTCTGGGAATTGCCTACAAATCATTATTGCTTTCTCTTATAAAAATGGATCTGACAGGCACTCTTTTTGATTTTTGCTGGTTAAACCACATTAACTTTTTCGTAGTTGCCTCTTTTTGTTGATTTTCTTTTTGAGGGCGAAGAGGCTTGTTCTATACACCAATCTTCTATTTTCGTGCGGTTTCTTTTCCAGTCTCCAACTGTTACCTCAACTACTCCATAATCTCGTACAAAAACATTTATTGTCTCTTCTGCCTCAATTTTTCTGATGGCTTTTAATTTTCCTTCAATAGAAACGACAATTCTTTCACGCTTATTTTGTTCCATTATAATACGCCAAACGAAAATTCAAACAAAGCAGTTCGTATTACACTGAACTGAATTCACGCAAATTAACATACAAAAACAGTCCAAAAATATAAATAAAAACCTTTATCAAATTCTGTGAAAAAAGTAGCAGGCGGCCATTTAACATAAAAAAAGTTTATTATTCGATCCTTGATGAACCGAATAGCTAAAAATAAAATTTGATATTTCTCTGATAGTACTTTTTAAGTCGATTAATTTGACATGTCGATCGTTACAATTAAGCTCCAAATAAAGGTGCTACGAGCTGGGGCGTTATTTTGTGGACACCGGTAGATAGATGATTTATTTGTCACAAAGTACAATTGTCAGAGCATATCATATAGAGTGTGAGTTTAAATAAAAGAATAAAATTCGTTTAATTTTGATATCTACGTTTTTCAGACAGATAGCCAAACGGTTTTCAAAGTTGTTTCGAACATTGTGAATCATCTGTGGTGTAATTTGCCTAACTTTGTCCCTAATTCTTGCCTTTATGTCGTCGATATTATTGGGTTTTGATATGTATACATTGCTTTTTAGATATCCTCATAAAAATAATTGCATGACGTTAAGACCGACGAACGCGCGGGCCATTCCAGAGGTCCTCTTCTTCTAATGAAATGATTTGCATAAGTTTCGTCCAAACAATTGCGTGTTAGCCGGGCATAGTGCGAGGGCGCTCCAACCTGCCTGTATGATAATGAGTGATGTGGCAAGTCTGGGTCTGCTAGATTTGGGTATAATTGGGCTAATGCAAGAGCTAACTTGTCCCTGAAAAATTTAAATACATCTCTTCTGTTAAATTACCCTTCAAAATTATGGACCCGAAATTTTGTGTTTTGTACTCACCGCCTATAAAGTGGCCTTTTCGCGCGTGCATCGCTCGACTAACAAGGAGTAGTTCCCGGTCGACACGACTGTAAAAATTGCAAAAATACACTGGCTCTTTGGGACATTTAAACAAGAAAATGGGTGCGCTTAAAAGCACACGGCGGAAGTGAAAGCTTCATCAAGGCGAGGTTAATAATACGAAATCCAACTCTTTTTTCGTTTCATATTACATTAGGGTCATCTTGCATCGACGAATTCAGTTTAGTGTGCTTCTTTTGACGATATTTCTTCACGCTCGCATTTGGCAATTCCCTTTCTCGTTTTAATTTGTCATGGATTTGATTTTCTTCATCCATCCTGTGTAACAGAAAAGAATTAAATGCTTATAAATTCGTATATAATGAGCAATTAAAGCAATGCTCTATTCTCAACGTTTCTGTTTTGCATTGGTATACAAATTATAGTAAATGCGTGTGGACGATATTTAACACCCGGAATATACTAATCAGTTTCCGAGTCATCCATATCATTTTAATAAAAATGCTAAAACTTACCTGAGCGCGAAATATTATATTATATTATTTTAGAGATAATGTCTCATACACACACAACAAATTTTTTGGTTAACCGTACGCGAAGTTACCAATTAGCGAACGCAACACAGTCCGCGAAATACAATTTCGCGGCCGTTGCTATGGCAGCGGCCGCGAAATATAATTGCGTGGGTGTACGAACAACTTTAAAGGGCTCCTCGCTTACGAGTCCCGCGCTGGTTCTTTCAACAAATTTGTTGGCGCCATCTATTTGTCGATCTCTCAAGCAACATTCATATTGACAGTTAATTGTAATCAAACCCAAAAAGCGGTAAATCCACTATAAATACAAGAATAAAATCGTCATATGCATGAATATAATAACTTAAATTTCATAAAAATGTGAGTAATAGGTACGTGCATGAAATGCTTAAATTAATTAGGTAATCTATTTTAGGTTAGGTACCTATGGTACTAGTCACTTTAATCAATAATATTTTTTTAATTTAATGCTCGTTTAAGAAATATTGTACAAGCCACTTGCCTGAAGACATCTTCTACGCATTCGCGCAATTAAAGGCCCGCGCTTCCTTCGGTAACTCGTGCTTTCAAAATGCGCTTATGCTGGAACATAGTCTTCCTGCACTTGGTTCGTAAATAACTATTCCACTATTCCCGTCTTAACGTTGACTTTTTGTGGATTTTGTGTATGACGTTGGCGCACGCAGTGGGCACTTTTGGGGGCCCAGTATCGTAAATATTGACAATTAACTTCTCCATAAGCGTAAATGTTGCTACATCCGAAAAAAATATTCTGTTTGCTATATTCTCATTTGGATTACACATTTCCATCATCGATTCGTAGTACTCTAAGCGGTGATGTGCATCAACTTTAAGTAATTCGTAGACCAGCTTAAGCTTATATGGATGCCATTTTTCAATTTTAAAATTTTTTGTCACTGATCTTTGACTATTCCGTTGAAAGCTAATTCTCGGGATGATAGATGTGTATTTCTTGTAGAGCGAGTAGCGTGCAAGTCTAGTGTCAAGGGGGACTTTGTGTGTCCAGTCCCTTTCCGATCCTTAATATTCCCTTCTTTACAAACCTGCTAATTGCTGATTAGGTGATATTTATATCACGATATTTATTATTAAATAAAGTACAGACATCTATCTGAGAACGGCATTTATCACCATAACTAAGAATAATTAAGATTTCATTCCTTTCCTTTTCAGTTAAACGTTCCATTTTGGCAAACGCAAAAGGCAGTTTGTTCAAAATTTAATTCACCGATCTGATTAACCCCAATTACAACTAAGTGACAGATGATGAGATAAGCACACTCTAAGTAAATGCTAAAACCTCACACCTAAAAAGTCAAATAGAGGTTATCTGTCATTCATGGAATATTGACATTTCTTTCTTGTTTCATTGCTAGATATACAGGGTGTCTCTAAAAGGTGCGGAAAAAACGCTACCACACATTTCTGAGGGCGATCTAACCCAACTTACCTCAGTCCAAAAGTGGATGCACCATTGCATTGAATTGCCACAAGAATAACACCCAAATTACAGAAGCATATGTGTCCATATACGGAATGAATTTTTTATATCCAGATTACTCATAAACGGCTGCTCCAATCAACTCCTACCAGGTATACCTTTTCTAGGTAAAAAACATTGGAGAATAAGAATTTTTATTTAAAAGTTAAATACAGTGTGTCTCAAAAAAGTTATTACGTTTTAAATGGATACAATATGCCGCAGGTGGCGCCCTCTACATTTTGCAATGAAAATGAGAGCAGATTTAAATTTTTTACCCCACGAAACCCCCCCTACCCAAATATTGTGACAATATACCAATTATTACAGAAATTATTTATAAAAAACTAAAACCAAATTGAACTTTTGACACTCTGTATCTCCGAAAGCATCTACTTTTGGACTGAGGTAAGTTGGGTTAGATCGTCATATTTTGCCCTCAGAAATGTGTGGTAGCGTTTTTTCCGCACCTTTTAGAGACACCCCAGTATAATGAAATGATCCTTTCGAAAATGTATAATTTGACGCCCGTTGTCATTTAAATTTTTCGAGTCGTTCCCCATTAGGCCGGCGAAGGCTGGAATAGAAACTAAAATAAAAGAAATAAATTATGTCATAAAAACGGAAATTTACAATCAAAATTTACTTGTGCGAGAAAAACTGCCAACATGTAGGTTAAAAATTTAACGAATAAATAAATATATTTATACATTTTAAAGAGGACACTAATTTAAACAAATGCCCCCTTTTTTGGGTTTGCTTTATTAAAAGAAATCCTGTGTCAATTATTTGAAATTATACTCTATAAAAGCGAGCAGGACCCTTTACCGCTCTCACGGATTTAGTAGAGGAGGCAAGATCGGGGTTAAAATGGCAAATTGGGGAGACACTTTTCTGAGAACGTGGCCCGTCCGCGGTGGGAACAAAGGTGTCAGGCTGCGGGGACGACTGTCCGCCGTCCCTAAGGCTATTTTTCACGTCTCCGATGAGAGAGCAAAGGCCCGAAAGGAATTTTTGAAAATTTTTGGCACGTGCAGAAAATCACGCTGCATCGCGACATTTTCCCCATAAGGAGGACGTGGGAAACAAAAATTACTCTGGAGCCTTTTATACTGATAATCCCGACAAACGTCAAAGTGACAGGAGATTCGAAATGTATCCAAACTTTCACTTTTAGGCCTGAAATTCCAAATTTTGAAGGTTTCGAGAGCACAAGTAAACTCCGAGACAAAAAGTACAGACTTTTCTGGATCCTCTACTTGCTTCTCCCGAGTTTATAGTGGTACAGATACAAAGGCACAAACACTTTAAAGTCCGTCTGCAGACGGATACAATTTAGCGAAATGGATGAAATATCCCGGCAAACGTCAAACTGACAGCCGGTCTCATACGCATTCACATTTTCACTTTTAAGCTTGAAATTCCAAATTTTGAAAGTTTCGAGGACACAACAAGATTCAGAAACGTAAACAAGTGACATTTCGGAAACGTTCACTTGCGCATTCCCAGTTTACAGAGGTACCTAGACGAAGGTACGAGTAATTCCAAGTCCGTTTGCAGAGGTATTTGGTCAGAAAAATGGCCGATTCAATTTGCACTGATATCAATGCATTCCGGACGGGCGAAAAATATAATCAGATTATCATGTGCACTGCCGGTCAATACATTACGGTCCGGCGAATGTTCGGCATGTCCACACAATACATAGCGGTCCCGCTTGATTTAATATTTTCATCTAGACAGGTGTTGTCGATTAATATTTTAATAATGATTTGAATTAAAATACGATAATTCCAGAAGGCGTATTTCCTCAAAGGGGAAAAGGAGGAGGATTGCTTTCGATATTTATGTGCTCCTACTACGAAATAATTTTATTTAAACGATTACGCAAACGTGCACGGTGGGCGAAGTTGGATGAAATCAATTTCTCTCTATTCTCATTAAGAGCAAAATTGGGCACTCGGGAGTTTTTACGGTCCTAATCCAAATGTCGAAGAAAGCAAAATGGCCGAAGGGTTTCTTGAAAATTGACGTACGAAGTTGAAATTTTTAGATACGGGGGTGTCTTATGTCGCCGATCACTAATCCAAAGTCAAAATGTCAAAAAAAAAAAAAAATGGCCGAAGAGTTTTTTAAAAATTGACGTATGAATGCGAAATTTTAGATACGGGTGTGTCTGCGGACGCCGATCACCAATCCATAGTCAAAATGTCAAAAAAAAACAAAATGGCGGAAGATTTTTTGAAAATTGACGTATGAATGTGAAATTTTATATACTTGGGTTTTGGGGGTCGCCGACCACGATTCTAAAGTCAAAATATCAAAAAAAACAAAATGGCGGATGATTTTTTTGAAAATTGACGTATGAAAGTGAAATTTTAACTACGGGAGTTTTGGGGGTCGCCGATCACGAATCCAAAGTCAAAATGTCAAAAAAAAACAAAATGGCGGACGTTTTTTTGAAAATTGACGTATGAATGTGAAATTTTAGATACAGGGGTGTCTCAGGCCGCCGATCACGAATCCAAAGTCAAAATGTCAAAAAAAAAACAAAATGGCGGAAGTTTTTTTGAAAATTGACGTATGAATGTGAAATTTTAGATACGGGGGTGTCTCAGGTCGCCGATCACGAATCCAAAGTCAAAATGTCAAAAAAAACAAAATGGCGGAAGATTTTTTTGAAAATTGACGTATGAAAGTGAAACTTTAACTACGGGAGTTTTGGGGGTCGCCGATCACGAATCCAAAGTGAAAATGTCAAAAAAAACAAAATGGCGGACGTTTTTTCGAAAATTGACGTATGAATGTGAAATTTTAGATACAGGGGTGTCTCAGGTCGCCGATCACGAATCCAAAGTCAAAATGTCAAAAAAAAACAAAATGGCGGAAGTTTTCTTGAAAATTGACGTATGAATGTGAAATTTTAGATACGGCGGTGTCTCAGGTCGCCGATCACGAATCCAAAGTCAAAATGTCAAAAAAAAACAAAATGGCGGAATTTTTTTGAAAATTGACGTATGAATGTGAAATTTTAGATACGGGAGTGTCTCAGGTCGCCGATCACGAATCCAAAGTCAAAATGTCAAAAAAAACAAAATGGCGGAAGTTTTTTTGAAAATTGGCGTATGAATGTCAAATTTTAGATACGGGGGTGCGTCAGGTCGCCGATTACGAATCCAAAGTCAAAATGTCAAAAAAAACAAAATGGCGGAAGTTTTTTTTGAAAATTGAGGTATGAATGTGAAATTTTAGATACGGGGGTGTTTTAGGTCGCCGATCACGAATCCAAAGTCAAAATGTCAAAAAAAACAAAATGGCGAATGTAATATGGCGGAAAGGTTCGTCGAAAAGTGCTTGGATCTGAGCACATTCTTCCTTGCTAACTTTAACATGTTTTATGTTTAACATTAAATTATCCTTCTCGCTCTTCAGTGTTCAGTGTAACGGTTTGTGTAAATGAGTAAAGAAAAGTTCTAAATAAGATATACGATTGGCATCAGAAAATTTATGTATATACAGGAGTGGTTCAAAAGTTTATAAAATCGGATTTTCTAAAAAGCGTCATGACAGTGATCGCGTTCTACGGAAAACGGTAATTGTAAACAAATTTGTATTGCCTGGATGACAAACTTCAAAAGGTTTTTATGATTAATGTCAAAAGGTGTATTTATAAGTCTCGAAATGGCATGTATAGGTAGAATACTTGACAGGTAAAATTTTGCAATATTTCATTAAAGTTGACATAATATTTGAATGTAACCTTCAACATTAAAACGCCCTAACAACTAAAACGGCAAATTTAGACGTATTTTTAATATTAATAATAATTTAAATATATTGCACTGTATTAGTTGATTAAGTTCAATTAAGGGCCGGTTTTCCCAATTCCGATTAAAATGCCGATCAGCGTACTCAATAAATAAAATACGGGATAGTACGTTTCTGCAAAAACCGGTTGGCGCTAATCATTGATTAAGAACGTTATTACATGAAGATATTTTAACCGGTGTTTTACCAAACCTGATAAAATATTAAACAGTAATTGGGATTACTTACACGTGCGCATAACCTAGGAGATTTGGATTTTTATTAGTATTGACTGCGATTATGTTTTCTTGTGCATTTGTAAATAATAATTATTTTTATTAGTGATTTAGTAATTATATTGCTTCTTCTATACATGAAATTAACAGTATACTTAAAATAAAAACATAATATTGAATATGTGTAACTTTTAGCTCACTACGGAAATATTTGTGTTTTGGAAGCTTTTTAATTCTGTTACATTTCCGGGACTTTATCTCAGTTGCTAAAAATTCTAAGTATTTGTAAAAATTTATAATTTTAGATGAATATATTTTAGACTCACTCTGATATGCCCTTAACATATTAAATCTACATTTACAAGTTACATGTGAAATTGAAAACATTGAAGAAATTCTACAGAAGCTGGTAGGTGCTTATGCAGACACTGTATAAAGTACTCTCGATTTAAATGGGTTCGGATGAATAGTGTGTTCGTTAACGTGTAGTTAAATTTTAAAATAATAATTATAATTGGCACTACAAAGATCGCACCGATTCCTCCAGAACATAACATTTTGTAAGTCAAAATTATGGAAACACGGTTTTCTCAATCTACCCTCTTTGATTTAGGAAATTTAGACAAAGAACCTGTTAAAACGTATAGTTTTTAGTAAACAGTTGGGATATGATCTTTCAATCAAAGTTTCTGGCCTTATTCATCCTACAGAAATTTGGTGCAAGTTAAATTGTCTGAAATATGGCAGTTGAAATTGCAATATCTTATACTGTTAGAATATAATTGATAATACAGTTTATGACCGCAGATGCAAGTCTTTTCTTTTTCCACAAACTGTTCCTATAGTTCAGTCGCTCTCTCAACTGACATGCGCTACTAAATTAAAATGACGTCAAATAGTAGATGTTGCAAAATTTTACCTGTCATGTAATATAACCTACAAAATACATTTCAGGACTCATAGATAATAATATTTGTACACCTTTTGATATTTGTTGTAATTATTTGTTGACGTTTGTTATCTAAACATTTTGAAACAGTACAGCCAAATGTTATGTAAAATATAGGTGTAGGGAAGTAATATTTAATACCTTTATTTATAATATTTAATTTGTAACTGGCTTTCAGACGACTCGACTGTATTTTTATAACTTTTTTTCTGTGACTGGAAAAGTTTGACATTTTATCTTTCTTAACAGGTAACAAAATGTCACTTTATAAGCCGAGAAAAAAAGTACTCATTTTTTTTCCCCAGGAAAAAAATTAGTACTTTTTTTTCGGATTTGTAAGAACACGGACATTTAATTTTAATATATTTTATTATACAAAAAGTTGCATTTACTTATGTATGCCAATAGCACCGTCTCCGAGAAAGAACTGCATTTCTTTTTCACCTTCCAATCAAAATAACTAAAAATCAACCTATGTTCGCAAATTTTTAAAACCAAACACAAAATTAAATTGACAAATATTTGAATACTTTACAGGTTTCCTTAGCAACGCAGGTGTAATGCTGCTATAAGTACAACAGCCTACCAATTTAAAACTTCAAATGTCACATCGATTGATTTTCTGAGCCTTTTTTATCATTATAAAATCGTGGTTTTTCCTGTCACAGAAAAAATAGTGTATTATACACGGGAAAAAACATTAGATTTCAGCTCTCGGTATTTTGTCATTATCTCGAGCTAAAATCTCATACTTCTTTCCCTTGTATAATAAATAACTTTTTTTACAGGTCATATGTAATAATAGAAAATATAAGGAACGTATATAAATGCAATGTTATGAGACACAAAGTAACTTTTGCCGTTTACACGTCCTGGTTTGAATTTCTTCAGGTTGACATTTTCAAATTTTGGAGTTAGGAGATACCAATAATTTAGAAAATATTTATTACCTTCCTCGCTGTTGAGTGTCTACCGGTTTGTATAAAAAACAATTCGAGAAGAATTTTAAATAAAATATACAATTGGCTTCACAAAATTTATGTATGTACAGGGGTGCTTCAAAAGTTAATAAAACTGGACATTCTAAAAAGTGTCATGAGATTGATCGCTTTTTACAGAAAAGGCGCTTTAATAGGGCTTACATTTAAAACTTGGGCTTTCTACTTTTATTATTGTTTTGTGCTCTTTTATTAACGATACTGGATTTCGAAAAGGTTGACAGGATTTTACACTTTCGGATCAAAATAGTATTGTAAACTGTCTTAATAAAAATGTTGACCTTTTTGATCTTATTGTGTCTTTGGATACTTTAACATTAAATTACCTCTCTCGCTCTTGAGTGTGTACCGGTTTGTGTCAAAAACAGTTCGAGAAGAATTTTAAATAGAATATCCTATTGGCTTTACAAAATTTATGTATGTACAGAGGTGCTTCAAAAGTTTATAAAAATTGGACATTCTAAAAAGCGTCATGAGAGTGATCGCTTTTTACAGCCAAGGCGCTTCAATAGGGTTTACATTTAAAACTTTGGCTTTTTACCAGTGGCGGCTGCTGCAGGGAGGGCAACGGGGTTCTGCCCCCCCCCCCCGTGACAAATTTCTTTTAACAGATAAATTAATTATAAATACCTAATTTGTATGTAATTTTTCTGATTTATTTGATGACAAAAAATATGTTTTTGAAAGTAACAGTCCGTCATTTCAGCGCGTTTAAAAATCGCAGTCTGGCGTAGGCTCCGGGGCATCTCGCGCGACTGCCCCGTCTGTATTAGAAATCGAGCGATGAAACTGGCGCAGGTAGCGCGCGTATAATATATAGGCGGCGGGGCACTACTCTATGGTGCCGGGTCCGGGTGGCGGTCCAGTATGTAATTTACAACGGTGAGTGTATGTTGTAATTTCTATCGGTGCAAATGCAACTATGAATTGCGTTAGTAACATTAAGACAGAATTAAAAAATCTAGGTCTCCCTAGACCAGATTAATTGATTAAACTAGAAGATCACGATTTGAAATCAAGAGAAGCTCTTACAGTTTATCAGACTGGTTGTGTGGGTGTAATGTGCAAAATGCTTTTTTCTAATTCGGTGCTATAAAGTTCACTTTACGACATCCGTTTTGGTTGCAAAAGTATTTCTTTATCGCACGCTAATTTTGTTGTTTTGACGTTGGTAACAAAAAAGAAATGGAACCAAATTATATTTAAATGTCAAAATGTAAGCCTTTAATGTAACAAACATGTGCAATAGAAGTTGTACAAAGAATAAAAAGCACACACGCTAACATTTTATTTACTAATTAACAATATAAATTGTTAAGCAGAGTTGGATGATAAGTTTTCTGATGATACTATTGTAATTTACTTCCAAGGTTGAATAGTACAACTGTTATAAAAGTTTGTTTTTGATAATATGTCGAGACTATGTTGGCGAAAGATTTTGTAAATTGTCTTCTGCTATTTTGCGAATCTCTGGGGGCGTGCAATAAAAACGTTTTCTAGAAATACCATGCGGGAAAGCAGACTATGTGCCTTAGCAATGTGTTCCATTGAAAAACAATTACTGATATCAACACCAAATTTCAAAGAATGAGTTATTAATCATTTTGCTGATCGTAAGGAACGGCGGATGGATTTTATTTTCAAACAAGTTAATGAAATAGCATATTGAGTTCATTTTTTCTCTATACTTAATTTTTGATATTAAACACTCAGACCCCCGGTGCCCTCCCGTCCCAAAAATCACGGGCCGCCATGCTTTTTACTTTTATTATTATTTTGTGCTCTTTTATTAACGATAGTGGATTTCGAAAAGGTTGACAGACTTTTACACTTTCGCATAAAAATAGTATTGTAAACTGTCTTGATGAAAATGTTGCGCTTTTTGTGCTCATTGTGTCTTTGGATACTTTAACATAAAATTACCTTTCTCGCTCTTGAGTGTGTACCGGTTTGTGTCAAAAACAGTTCGAGAAGAATTTTAAGTAAAATATCCTATTGTCTTAACAAAATATATGTGTATACAGAGGTGTTTCAAAAGTTTATAGAAGTGGACATTCTAAAAAGCGTCATGCCAGTGATCGCCTTTTACAGGAAAGGCGCTTCAATAGGGCTTACATTTAAAACTTGGGCTTTATACTTTCATTATTATTTTGTGCTTCTTTATTAACGATAGTGGATTTTGAAAATGTTGACAGGCTTTTATACTTTCACATCAAAATAGTATAGTAAACTGTCTTAATGAACATGTTGGGCTTTTTGATCTCATTATGTCTTTGGATACCTTAACATGACTTATGTTTAAAATTAAATTACTTTTCTCGCTCTTGAGTGTGTACCGGTTTGTGTTAAAAACAGTTCGAGAAGAATTTTAAATAAAATATCCTATTGGCTTAACAAAATATATGTATACACAGGGGTGCTTCAAAAGTTTATAAAAGTGGACATTCTAAAAAGCGTTTTTTACAGGAAAGGCGCTTCAATAGGGCTTAAATTTAAAACTTGGGCTTCTTACTTTTATTATTATTTTGTGCTTTTTTCTTAACGACAGTAGACTTCGAAAAGTTTGACAATGCTTTTCCACTATCACATCAAAATAGTATTGTAAACTGTCTCGATGAAAATGTTGTGCTCTTTGAGCTCATTGTTTCTTTGGATACATTAACATACTTATGTTTAACATAAATTTACATTTCTCGCTCTTGAGTGTGTTCCGGTTTGTGTAAAAAACCGTTCGAGAAGAATTTTAAAGAAAATATACTATTGCCTTCACGAAATATATATATATACAGGGGTGCGTCAAAAGTTAATAAAATCGGACATTCTTAAAGGCGTCATGACAGTGATTGCTTTTTACAGGAAACAATGAAAAAGCTGTAAGCGGACGCGAAAAAAGCGATTCCAACTAAAAGAGATTGACGGACCCGCTGTAAGCGGAGGACCCGCTGTAAGCGGAGGACCAGTTGTAAGCGGAGGACCCGCTGTAAGCGGACGTTAGAGCTAGTTATACTCTATAAAAGCGAGCAGGACCCTTTACCGCTCTCACGGATTTAGTAGAGGAGGCAAGATCGGGGTTAAAATGGCAAATTGGGGAGACACTTTTCTGAGAACGTGGCCCGTCCGCGATGCGAACAAAAGTGTCACGCTGCGGGGACGACAGTCCGCCGTCCCTAAGGCTATTTTTCACGTCTCCGATGAGAGAGCAAAGGCCCGATAGGAATTTTTGAAAATTTTTGGCACGTGCAGAAAATCACGCTGCATCGCGACATTTTCCCCATAAGGAGGACGTGGGAAACAAAAATTCCTCTGGAGCCTTTTATACTGATAATCCCGACAAACGTCAAAGTGACAGGAGATTCGAAATGTATCCAAACTTTCACTTTTAGGCCTGAAATTCCAAATTTTGAAGGTTTCGAGAGCACAAGTAAACTCCGAGACAAAAAGTACAGACTTTTCTGGATCCTCTACTTGCTTCTCCCGAGTTTATAGTGGTACAGATACAAAGGCACAAACACTTTAAAGTCCGTCTGCAGACGGATACAATTTAGCGAAATGGATGAAATATCCCGGCAAACGTCAAACTGACAGCCGGTCTCATACGCATTCACATTTTCACTTTTAAGCTTGAAATTCCAAATTTTGAAAGTTTCGAGGACACAACAAGATTCAGAAACGTAAACAAGTGACATTTCGGAAACGTTCACTTGCGCATTCCCAGTTTACAGAGGTACCTAGACGAAGGTACGAGTAATTCCAAGTCCGTTTGCAGAGGTATTTGGTCAGAAAAATGGCCGATTCAATTTGCACTGACATCAATGCATTCCGGACGGGCGAAAAATAAAATCAGATTATCATGTGCACTGCCGGTCAATACATTACGGTCCGGCGAACGTTCGGCATGTCCACATAATACGTAACGGTCCCGCTTGATTTAATATTTTCATCTATACAGGTGTTGTCGATTGATATTTTAATAATGATTTGAATTAAAATACGATAATTTCAGAACGCGTATTTCCTCAAAGGGGAAAAGGAAGGCTTTCGACATTTATGTGCCCCTACGAAATAATTTTACTTAAACGATTACGCAAACGTGCACGGTGGGCGGAGTTGGCTGAAATCAATTTCTATCTATTCTGATTAAAAGTAAAATTGGGAGTTCTTACGGTCGCCCGTCACTAATTCTAAATTGACGTACGAATGTGAAATTTCAGATACGGGGGTGTCTTATGTCGCCGATCACTAATCCAAAGACAAAATGTCAAAAAAAAAAAAATGGCCGAAGATTTTTTGAAAATTGACGTATGAATCCGAAATTTTAGATACGGGTATGTCTGCGGACGCCGATCACCAATCCATAGTCAAAATGTCAAAAAAAAACAAAATGGAGGAAGATTTTTTGAAAATTGACGTACGAATGTCAAATTTTAGATACGGGGGTGTCTGCGAACGCCGATCTCGAATCCAAAGTCAAAATGTCAAAAAAAAAACAAAATGGCGGAATTTTTTTGAAAATTGACGTATGAATGTGAAATTTTAGATACGGCGCTGTGTGCGGATGCCGATCACAAATCCAAAGTCAAAATGTCAAAAAAAAACAAAATGGCGGAAGTTTTTTTGAAAGTTGACGTATGAATGTGAAATTTTAGATACGGGGGTGTCTTAGGTCGCCGATCACGAATTCAAAGTCAAAATGTCAAAAAAAACAAAATGGCGGAAGTTTTTTTGAAAATTGACGTATGAATGTGAAATTTTAGATACGGGGGTGTCTCAGGTCGCCGATCACGAATCCAAAGTCAAAATGTCAAAAAAAACAAAATGGCGGAAGTTTTTTTGAAAGTTGACGTATGAATGTGAAATTTTAGATACGGGGGTGTCTCAGGTCGCCGATCACGAATCCAAAGTCAAAATGTCAAAAAAAAACAAAATGGCGGAAGTTTTTTTGAAAATTGACTTATAAATGTGAAATTTTAGATACGGGGGTGTCTCAGGTCGCCGATCACGAATCCAAAGTCAAAATGTCAAAAAAAAACAAATTGGCGGAAGTTTTTTTTTGAAAATTGACGTATGAATGTGAAATTTTAGATACGGGGGTGTCTCAGGTCGCCGATCACGAATCCAAAGTCAAAATGTCAAAAAAACAATATGGCAAATGTAATATGGCGGAAAGGTTCGTCGAAAAGTGCTTGGATCTGAGCACATTCTTCCTTGGTAACTTTAACATGATTTATGTTTAACATTAAATTATCCTTCTCGCTCTTCAGTCTTCAGTGTAACGGTTTGTGTAAAGAAGTAAAGAAAAGTTCTAAATAATATATACGATTGGTATCACTAAATTTATGTATATACAGGACTGGTTCAAAAGTTTATAAAATCGGACTTTCTAAAAAACGTCATGACAGTGATCGCGTTCTACGGGAAACGGTAATTGCAGACAAATTTGTGTTGCTTGGATGACAAACTTCAAAAGGTTATTATGATTAATGTCAAAAGGTGTATTTATAAGTCTCGAAATGGCATGTGTAGGTAGGATACTTGACAGGTAAAATTTTGCAATATCTCAAATTCAATGTCTTCAAAATTATTGGCGCATGTTTCTTTAAAGTTGACATAATATTTGAATGTAACCTTCCACATTAAAACGCCCTAACTACAACGGCAAATTTAGACGTATTTTTAATTATTTATATTATTGCACTGTATTAGTTGATTAAGTTCAATTAAGGGCCGGTTTTCCCAATTCCGATTAAAATGCCGATCAGCGTACTCATTAAATAAAATACGGGATAGTACGTTTTTGCAAAAACCGGTTGGCGCTAATCATTGATTAAGAACGTCATTACATGAAGATATTTTAACCGGTGTTTTACCAAACCTGCTAAAATATTAAACAGTAATTGGGATTACTTACACGTGCGCATAACCTAGGAGATTTGGATTTTTATTAGTATTGACTGCGATTATGTTTTCTTGTGCATTTGTAAATAATAATTATTTTTATTAGTGATTTAGTAATTGTATTGCTTCTTCTATACATGAAATTAACAGTATACTTAAAATAAAAACATAATATTGAATATGTGTAACTTTTAGCTCTCTACGGAAATATTTGTGTTTTGGAAGCTTTTTAATTCTGTTACATTTCCGGGACTTTATCTCAGTTGCTAAAAATTCTAAGTATTTGTAAAAATTTATAATTTTAGATGAATATATTTTAGACTCACTCTGATATGCCATTAACATATTAAAACTACATTTACAAGTTACATGTGAAATTGAAAACATTGAAGAAATTCTACAGAAGCTGGCAGGTGCTTATGCAGACACTGTATAAAGTACTCTCGATTTAATTGGGTTCGGATGAATAGTGTGTTCGTTAACGTGTAGTTAAATTTTAAAATAATAATTATAATTGGCACTACAAAGATCGCACCGATTCCTCCAGAACATAACATTTTGTGAGTCAAAATTATGGAAACACGGTTTTCTCAATCAACCCTCTTTGATTTGGGAAATTTAGATAAAGAACCTGTTAAAACGTATAGTTTTTAGTAAACAGTTGGGATATGATCTTTCAATCAAAGTTTCTGGCCTTTTCATCCTACAGAAATTTGGTGCAAGTTAAATTGTCTGAAATATGGCAGTTGAAATTGCAATATCTTATACTGTTAGAATATAATTGATAATACAGTTTATGACCGCAGATGCAAGTCTTTTCTTTTTCAACAAACTGCCCCTATAGTTCAGTCTGTCATAAATAATAATATTTGTACACCTTTTGACATTTGTTATAATTGTCATCTAAACATTTTAAAACAGTACAGCCAAATGTTATGTAAAATATAGGTGTAGGAAAGTAATATTTAATACCTTTATTTATAATATTTAATTTGTAACTGGCTTTCATGTAATAGTATTTTACCATGGGAAGGTATACATCCTGAAATATTGATTAATTACTTTAAATTTATCATTTTGAAATTGTTCCGGCCAATCGAAATTTGTAGTGGTATTGAATCGTCGTCTTTAGTTCGTACTTTTGCCGAGTCCGTTGCCCAGACGACTCGACTGTATTTTTATAACTTTTTTTCTGTGACTAGAAAAGTTTGACATTTTATCTTTCTTAACAGGTAACAAAATGTCACTTTATAAGCCGAGAAAAAAAGTTCTCATTTTTTTCCCCAGGAAAAAAATTAGTACTTTTTTTTTCGGATATGTAAGAACATGGACATTTAATTTTAATATATTTTATTATACAAAAAGTTGCATTTACTTATGTATGCCAATAGCACCGTCTCCGAGAAAGAACTGCATTTCTTTTTCACCTTCCAATCAAAATAACTAAAAATCAACCTAAGTTCGCAAATTTTTTAAAACCGAACACAAAATTAAATTGACAAATATTTGAATACTTTACAGGTTTCCTTAGCAACGCAGGTGTAATGCTGCTATAAGTACAACAGCCTACCAATTTAAAACTTCAAATGTCACATCGATTGATTTTCTGAGTCTTTTTTATCATTATAAAATCGTCGTTTTTCCTGTCACAGAAAAAAATAGTGTATTATACACGGGAAAAAACATTAGATTTTAGCTCTCGGTATTTTGTCATTATCTCGAGCTAAAATCTAATACTTCTTTCCCTTGTATAATAAATAACTTTTTTTACAGGTCATATGTAATAATAGGAACATATATAAATGCAATGTTATGAGACCCAAAGTAACTTTTGCCGTTTACACGTCCTGGCTTGAATTTCTTCAGGTTGACATTTTCAAATTTTGGAGTTAGGAGATACCAATAATTTAGAAAATATTTATTACCTTCCTCGCTCTTGAGTGTGTACCGGTTTGTATAAAAAACAATTCGAGAAGAATTTTAAATAAAATATACAATTGGCTTCACAAAATTTATGTATGTACAGGGTGTTTCAAAAGTTTATAAAACTGGACATTCTAAAAAGTGTCATGAGATTGATCGCTTTTTACAGAAAAGGCGCTTTAATAGGGCTTACATTTAAAACTTGGGCTTTCTACTTTTATTATTGTTTTGTGCTCTTTTATTAACGATAGTGGATTTCGAAAAGGTTGACAGGATTTTACACTTTCGGATCAAAATAGTATTGTAAACTGTCTTAATAAAAATGTTGAGCTTTTTGATCTTATTGCGTCTTTGGATACTTTAACATTAAATTACCTCTCTCGCTCTTCAGTGTGTACCGGTTTCTGTCAAAAACAGTTCGAGAAGAATTTTAAATAGAATATCCTATTGGCTTCACAAAATTTATGTATGTACAGAGGTGCTTCAAAAGTTTATAGAAATTGGACGTTCTAAAAAGCGTCATGAGAGTGATTGCTTTTTACAGCCAAGGCGCTTCAATAGGGTTTACATTTAAAACTTTGGCTTTTTACCAGTGGCGGCTGCTGCAGGGAGGGCAACGGGGCACTGCCCCCCTCACCCGTGACAAATTTCTTTTAACAGATAAATTAATAATTTGTATGTAATTTTTCTGATTTATTTGATGACAAATAATATGTTTTTGAAAGTAACAGTCCGTCATTTCAGCGCGTTTAAAAATCGCAGTCTGGCGTAGGCTCCGGGGCATCTCGCGCGACTGCCCCGTCTGTATTAGAAATCGTGCGATGAAACTGGCGCAGGTAGCGTGCGTATAATATATAGGCGGCGGGGCACTACTCTATGGTGCCGCGTCCGGGTGGCGGTTCAGTATGTAATTTACAGCGGTGAGTGTATGTTGTAATTTCTATCGGTGCAAATGCAACTATGAATTGCGTTAGTAACATTAAGACAGAATTAAAAAATCTAGGTCTCCCTAGACCAGATTTATTGATTAAACTAGAAGATCACAATTTGAAATCAACAGAAGCTCTTACAGTTTATCAGACTGGTTGTGTGGGTGTAATGTGCGAAATGCTTTTTTCTAATTCGGTGCTATAAAGTTCACTTTACGACATCCGTTTTGGTTGCAAAAGTATTTCTTTATCGCACGCTAATTTTGTTGTTTTGACGTTGGTAACAAAAAAGAAATGGAACCAAATTATATTTAAATGTCAAAATGTAAGCCTTTAATGTAACAAACATGTGCAATAGAAGTTGTACAAAGAATAAAAAGCACACATGCTCACATTTTATTTACTAATTAACAATATAAATTGTTAAGCAGAGTTGGATGATAAGTTTTCTGATGATACTATTGTAATTTACTTCCAAGGTTGAATAGTACAATTGTTAAAAAAGTTTGTTTTTTATTATATGTCGAGACTATGTTGGCGAAAGATTTTGTAAATTGTCTTCTGCTTTTTGCGAATCTCTGGGGGCGTGCAAAATAGAAAGAATCAAGTGAACGGTGTTTTTCTACTTTGAAGAGAATAAAAACGTTTTCTAGAAATACCATGCGAGAAAGCAGACTATGTGCCTTAGCAATGTGTTCCATTGAAAAACAATTACTAACATCAACACCAAATTTCAAAGAATGAGTTATTAATCATTTTGCTGATCGTAAGGAACGGCGGATGGATTTTATTTTCAAACAAGTTTATTAAATAGTATATTGAGTTTATTTTTTGTCTATACTTAATTTTTGATATTAAACACTCAGACCCCCGGTGCCCTCCCGTCCCAAAAAATCACGGGCCGCCATTGCTTTTTACTTTTATTATTATTTTGTGCTCTTTTATTAACGATAGTGAATTTCGAAAAGGTTGACAGACTTTTACACTTTCGCATCAAAGTAGTATTGTAAACTGTCTTGATGAAAATGTTGCGCTTTTTGTGCTCATTGTGTCTTTGGATACTTTAACATTAAATTACCTTTCTCGCTCTTGAGTGTGTACCGGTTTGTGTCAAAAACAGTTCGAAAAGAATTTTAAGTAAAATATTCTATTGTCTTAACAAAATATATGTGTATACAGAGGTGTTTCAAAAGTTTATAAAAGTGGACATTCTAAAAAGCGTCATGCCAGTGATCGCCTTTTACAGGAAAGGCGCTTCAATAGGGCATACATTTAAAACTTGGGCTTTATACTTTCATTATTATTTTGTGTTCTTTATTAACGATAGTGGATTTTGAAAAGGTTGACAGGCTTTTATACTTTCACATCAAAATAGTATAGTAAACTGTCTTAATGAACATGTTGGGCTTTTTGATCTCATTGTGTCTTTGGATACCTTAACATGACTTATGTTTAAAATTAAATTACTTTTCTCGCTCTTGAGTGTGTACCGGTTTGTGTTAAAAACAGTTCGAGAAGAATTTTAAATAAAACGTCCTATTGGCTTAACAAAATATATGAATCAGGGGTACTTCAAAGGTGTATAAAAGTGGGCATTCTAACAAGCGTCATACCAGTGATCGCTTTTTACAGGACAGGCGCTTCAATTTAATACTTGGGCTTTTTACTTTAATTATTATTTTGTGCTCCATTATTAACGATAGTGGATTTCAAACAGATTGACAGGCTTTTAGACTATCATTTCAAAATGGTATTGTACACTGTCTTAATAAAAATGTTGCGCTTTTTGATCTCATTGTGTCTTTGGATACTTTAAGATGACTTATGTTTAACATTAAATTACCTTTCTCGCTCTTGAGTGTGTACCAATTTATGCCAAAAACAGTTCGAGAAGAATTTTAAATAAAATATCCTATTGGCTTAACAAAATATATGTATACACAGGGGTGTTTCAAAAGTTTATAAAAGTGGACATTCTAAAAGGCCTTTTTTTACAGGAAAGGCACTTCAATAGGGCCTAAATTTAAAACTTGGGCTTTTTACTTTTATTATTATTTCGTGCTCCTTTATTAACGATAGTGGATTTTGAAAAGGTTGACAGGCTTTACACTTTCACATCAAGATAGTATTGTAAACTGTCTTAATGAACATGTTGCGCTTTTTGATCTCATTGTGCTTTTGGATACCTTAATATGACTTATGTTTAAAATTAAATTACTTTTCTCGCTCTTGAGTGTGTACCGGTTTGTGTTAAAAACAGTTCGAGAAGAATTTTAAATAAAATATACAATTGGCTTCACAAAATATATGTATATACAGGGGTGCTTCAAAGGTGTATAAAACTGGACATTCTAAAAAGCGTCATGCCAGTGATCGCTTTTTACTAGAAAGGCGCTTCAACTTTAAGCTTGGGCTTTTTACTTTTATTATTCTTTTGTGCTCCTTTATTAACGATAGTGGATTTCAAAAAAGTTGACAGGCTTTTACACTTTCACATCAAAATAGTATTGTACACTGTCTTAATAAAAATGTTGCGCTTTTTAATCTCATTGTGTCTTTGGATACTTTAAGATGACATGTTTAACATTAAATTACCTTTCTCGCTCTTGAGTGTGTACCAATTTATGGCAAAAAGAGTTCGAGAAGAATTTTAAATAAAATATCCTATTGGCTTAACAAAATATATGTATACACAAGGGGTGCTTCAAAAGTTTATAAAAGTGGAAATTCTAAAAAGCGTTTTTTACAGGAAAGGCGCTTCAATAGGGCTTACATTTAAAACTTGGGCTTCTTACTTTTATTATTATTTTGTGCTTTTTTCTTAACGACAGTAGACTTCGAAAAGGTTGACAATGCTCTTCCACTATCACATCAAAATAGTATTGTAAACTGTCTCGATGAAAATGTTGTGCTCTTTGAGCTCATTTTTTCTTTGGATACATTAACATGACTTATGTTTAACATAAATTTACGTTTCTCGCTCTTGAGTGTGTTCCGGTTTGTGTTAAAAACAGTTCGAGAAGAATTATATAGAAATATATGTATATACAGGGGTGCGTCAAAAGTTAATAAAACCGGACATTCTAAAAGGCGTCATGACAGTGATTGCTTTTTACAGGAAACTATGAAGAAGCTGTAAGCAGACGCGAAAAAAGCGATTCCAACTAAAAGAGATTGACAGACCCGCTGTAAGCGGAGGACCCGCTGTAAGCGGAGGACCCGTTGTAAGCGGAGGACCCGCTGTAAGCGGACGTTAGAGCTAGTTATATATACTAAAAGCGAGCAGGACCCTTTACCGCTCTCACGGATTTAGTAGAGGAGGCAAGATCGGGGTTAAAATGGCAAATTGGGGAGACACTTTTCTGAGAACGTGGCCCGTCCGCGATGCGAACAAAAGTGTCACGCTGCGGGGACGACAGTCCGCCGTCCCTAAGGCTATTTTTCACGTCTCCGATGAGAGAGCAAAGGCCCGAAAGGAATTTTTGAAAATTTTTGGCACGTGCAGAAAATCACGCTGCATCGCGACATTTTCCCCATAAGGAGGACGTGGGAAACAAAAATTACTCTGGAGCCTTTTATACTGATAATCCCGACAAACGTCAAAGTGACAGGAGATTCGAAATGTATCCAAACTTTCACTTTTAGGCCTGAAATTCCAAATTTTGAAGGTTTCGAGAGCACAAGTAAACTCCGAGACAAAAAGTACAGACTTTTCTGGATCCTCTACTTGCTTCTCCCGAGTTTATAGTGGTACAGATACAAAGGCACAAACACTTTAAAGTCCGTCTGCAGACTAATACAATTTAGCGAAATGGATGAAATATCCCGGCAAACGTCAAACTGACAGGCGGTCTCATACGCATTCACATTTTCACTTTTAAGCTTGAAATTCCAAATTTTGAAAGTTTCGAGGACACAACAAGATTCAGAAACGTAAACAAGTGACATTTCGGAAACGTTCACTTGCGCATTCCCAGTTTACAGAGGTACCTAGACGAAGGTACGAGTAATTCCACGTCCGTTTGCAGAGGTATTTGGTCAGAAAAATGGCCGATTCAATTTGCACTGATATCAATGCATTCCGGACGGGCGAAAAATAAAATCAGATTATCATGTGCACTGCCGGTCAATACATTACGGTCCGGCGAATGTTCGGCATGTCCACATAATACGTAACGGTCCCGCTTGATTTAATATTTTCATCTATACAGGCGTTGTCGATTAATATTTTAATAATGATTTGAATTAAAATACGATAATTTCAGAACGCGTATTTCCTCAAAGGGGAAAAGGAAGGCTTTCGACATTTATGTGCCCCTACGAAATAATTTTACTTAAACGATTACGCAAACGTGCACGGTGGGCGGAGTTGGCTGAAATCAATTTCTATCTATTCTGATTAAAAGTAAAACTGGGAGTTTTTACGGTCGCCCGTCACTAATTCTAAATTGACGTACGAATGTGAAATTTCAGATACGGGGGTGTCTTATGTCGCCGATCACTAATCCAAAGACAAAATGTCAAAAAAAAAATGGCCAAAGATTTTTGAAAATTGACGGATGAATGCGAAATTTTAGATACGGGTATGTCTGCGGACGCCGATCACCAATCCATAGTCAAAATGTCAAGAAAAAACAAAATGTAGGTAGATTTTTTGAAAATTGACGTACGAATGTCAAATTTTAGATACGGGGGTGTCTGCGAACGTCGATCTCGAATCCAAAGTCAAAATGTCAAAAAAAAACAAAATGGCGGAATATTTTTGAAAATTGACGTATGAATGTGAAATTTTAGATAAGGCGCTGTGTGCGTATGCCGATCACAAATCCAAAGTCAAAATGTCAAAAAAAAACAAAATGGCGGAAGTTTTTTTGAAAGTTGACGTATGAATGTGAAATTTTAGATACGGGGGTGTCTCAGGTCGCCGATCACGAATCCAAAGTCAAAATGTCAAAAAAAAACAAAATGGCGGAAGTTTTTTTGAAAATTGACGTATGAATGTGAAATTTTAGATACGGGGGTGTCTCAGGTCGCCGATCACGAATCCAAAGTTAAAATGTCAAAAAAAAACAAAATGGCGGAAGCTTTTTTGAAAGTTGACGTATGAATGTGAAATTTTAGATACGGGGGTGTCTCAGGTCGCCGATCACGAATCCAAAGTCAAAATGTAAAAAAAAAACAAAATGGCGGAAGTTTTTTTGAAAATTGACGTATGAATGTGAAATTTTAGATACGGGGGTGTCTTAGGTCGCCGATCACGAATCCAAAGTCAAAATGTCAAAAAAAAAAAATGGCGGAAGTTTTTTTTGAAAATTGACGTATGAATGTGAAATTTTAGATACGGGGGTGTCTCAGGTCGCCGATCACGAATCCAAAGTCGAAATGTCAAAAAAACGACATGGCAAATGTAATATGGCGGAAAGGTTCGTCGAAAAGTGCTTGGATCTGAGCACATTCTTCCTTGCTAAATTTAACATGATTTATGTTTAACATTAAATTATCCTTCTCGCTCTTCAGTGTTCAGTGTAACGGTTTGTGTAAAGAAGTAAAGAAACGTTCTAAATAATATATACGATTGGTATCACTAAATTTATGTATATACAGGACTGGTTCAAAAGTTTATAAAATCGGACTTTCTAAAAAACGTCATGACAGTGATCGCGTTCTACGGGAAACGGTAATTGCAGACAAATTTGTGTTGCTTGGATGACAAACTTCAAAAGGTTATTATGATTAATGTCAAAAGGTGTATTTATAAGTCTCGAAATGGCATGTGTAGGTAGGATACTTGACAGGTAAAATTTTGCAATATCTCAAATTCAATGTCCTCAAAATTATTGGCGCATGTTTCTTTAAAGTTGACATAATATTTGAATGTAACCTTCCACATTAAAACGCCCTAACAACTACAACGGCAAATTTAGACGTATTTTTAATTATTTATATTATTGCACTGTATTAGTTGATTAAGTTCAATTAAGGGCCGGTTTTTCCAATTCCGATTAAAATGCCGATTAGCGTACTCATTAAATAAAATACGGGATAGTACGTTTTTGCAAAAACCGGTTGGCGCTAATCATTGATTAAGAACGTTATTACATGAAGATATTTTAACCGGTGTTTTACCAAACCTGATAAAATATTAAACAGTAATTGGGATTACTTACACGTGCGCATAACCTAGGAGATTTGGATTTTTATTAGTATTGACTGCGATTATGTTTTCTTGTGCATTTGTAAATAATAATTATTTTTATTAGTGATTTAGTAATTGTTCTTCTATACATGAAATACATAATATTGAATATGTGTAACTTTTAGCTCTCTACGGAAATATTTGCGTTTTGGAAGCTTTTTAATTCTGTTACATTTCCGGGACTTTATCTCAGTTGCTAAAAATTCTAAGTATTTGTAAAAATTTATAATTTTAGATGAATATATTTTAGACTCACTCTGATAGACCATTAACATATTAAAACTTCATTTACAAGTTACATGTGAAATTGAAAACATTGAAGAAATTCTACAGAAGCTGGCAGGTGCTTATGCAGACACTGTATAAAGTACTCTCGATTTAATTGGGTTCGGATGAATAGTGTGTTCGTTAACGTGTAGTTAAATTTTAAAATAATAATTATAATTGGCACTACAAAGATCGCACCGATTCCTCCAGAACATAACATTTTGTGAGTCAAAATTATTGAAACACGGTTTTCTCAATCAACCCTCTTTGATTTGGGAAATTTAGACAAAGAACCTGTTAAAACGTATAGTTTTTAGTAAACAGTTGGGATATGATCTTTCAATTAAAGTTTCTGGCCTTTTCATCCTACAGAAATTTGGTGCAAGTTAAATTGTCTGAAATATGGCAGTTGAAATTGCAATATCTTATACTGTTAGAATATAATCGATAATACAGTTTATGACCGCAGATGCAAGTCTTTTCTTTTTCAACAAACTGCCCCTATAGTTCAGTTTGTCATAAATAATAATATTTGTACACCTTTTGACATTTGTTATAATTGTCATCTAAACATTTTAAAACAGTACAGCCAAATGTTATGTAAAATATAGGTGTAGGAAAGTAATATTTAATACCTTTATTTATAATATTTAATTTGTAACTGGCTTTCATGTAATAGTATTTTACCATGGGAAGGTATACATCCTGAAATATTGATTAATTAATTTGAATTTATCATTTTGAAATTGTTCCGGCCAATCGAAATTTGTAGTGGTATTGAATCGTCGTCTTTAGTTCGTACTTTTGCCGAGTCCGTTGCCCAGACGACTCGACTGTATTTTTAAAACTTTTTTTCTGTGACTGGAAAAGTTTGACATTTTATCTTTCTTAACAGGTAACAAAGTGTCACTTTATAAGCCGAGAAAAAAAGTTCTCATTTTTTCCCAGGAAAAAAATTAGTACTTTTTTTTCGGATATGTAAGAACATGGACATTTAATTTTAATATATTTTATTATACAAAAAGTTGCATTTACTTATGTATGCCAATAGCACCGTCTCCGAGAAAGAACTGCATTTCTTTTTCACCTTCCAATCAAAATAACTAAAAATCAACCTAAATTCGCAAATTTTTAAAACCAAACACAAAATTAAATTGACAAATATTTGAATACTTTACAGGTTTCCTTAGCAACGCAGGTGTAATGCTGCTATAAGTACAACAGCCTACCAATTTAAAACTCCAAATGTCACATCGATTGATTTTCTGAGTCTTTTTTATCATTATAAAATCGTCGTTTTTCCTGTCACAGAAAAAAATAGTGTATTATACACGGGAAAAAACATTAGATTTTAGCTCTCGGTATTTTGTCATTATCTCGAGCTAAAATCTAATACTTCTTTCCCTTGTATAATAAATAACTTTTTTTACAGGTCATATGTAATAATAGGAACGTATATAAATGCAATGTTATGAGACCCAAAGTAACTTTTGCTGTTTACACGTCCTGGCTTGAATTTCTTCAGGTTGACATTTTCAAATTTTGGAGTTAGGAGATACCAATAATTTAGAAAATATTTATTACCTTCCTCGCTCTTGAGTGTGTACCGGTTTGTATAAAAAACAATTCGAGAAGAATTTTAAATAAAATATACAATTGGCTTCACAAAATTTATGTATGTACAGCGGTGCTTCAAAAGTTTATAAAACTGGACATTCTAAAAAGTGTCATGAGATTGATCGCTTTTTACAGAAAAGGCGCTTTAATAAGGCTTACATTTAAAACTTGGGCTTTCTACTTTTATTATTGTTTTGTGCTCTTTTATTAACGATAGTGGATTTCGAAAAGGTTGACAGGATTTTACACTTTCGGATCAAAATAGTATTGTAAACTGTCTTAATAAAAATGTTGAGCTTTTTGATCTTATTGCGTCTTTGGATACCTTAACATTAAATTACCTCTCTCGCTCTTCAGTGTGTACCGGTTTGTGTCAAAAACAGTTCGAGAAGAATTTTAAATAGAATATCCTATTGGCTTCACAAAATTTATGTATGTACAGAGGTGCTTCAAAAGTTTATAGAAATTGGACATTCTAAAAAGCGTCATGAGAGTGATCGCTTTTTACAGCCAAGGCGCTTCAATAGGGTTTACATTTAAAACTTTGGCTTTTTACCAGTGGTGGCTGCTGCAGGGAGGACAACGGGGCACTGCCCCCCCCCCCCCGTGACAAATTTCTTTTAACAGATAAATTAATAATTTGTATGTAATTCTTCTGATTTATTTGATGACAAATAATATGTTTTTGAAAGTAACAGTCCGTCATTTCACCGCGTTTAAAAATCGCAGTCTGGCGTAGGCTCCGGGGCATCTCGCGCGACTGCCCCGTCTGTATTAGAAATCGTGCGATGAAACTGGCGCAGGTAGCGTGCGTATAATATATAGGCGGCGGGGCACTACTCTATGGTGCCGGGTCCGGGTGGCGGTCCAGTACGTAATTTACAGCGGTGAGTGTATGTTGTAATTTCTATCGGTGCAAATGCAACTATGAATTGCGTTAGTAACATTAAGACCAGATTTATTGATTAAACTAGAAGATCACAATTTGAAATCAACAGAAGCTCTTACAGTTTATCAGACTGGTTGTGTGGGTGTAATGTGCGAAATGCTTTTTTCTAATTCGGTGCTATAAAGTTCACTTTACGACATCCGTTTTGGTTGCAAAAGTATTTCTTTATCGCACGCTAATTTTGTTGTTTTGACGTTGGTAACAAAAAAGAAATGGAACCAAATTATATTTAAATGTCAAAATGTAAGTCGTTAATGTAACAAACATGTGCAATAGAAGTTGTACAAAGAATAAAAAGCACACATGCTCACATTTTATTTACTAATTAACAATATAAATTGTTAAGCAGAGTTGGATGATAAGTTTTCTGATGATACTATTGTAATTTACTTCCAAGGTTGAATAGTACAATTGTTAAAAAAGTTTGTTTTTTATTATATGTCGAGACTATGTTGGCGAAAGATTTTGTAAATTGTCTTCTGCTATTTTGCGAATCTCTGGGGGCGTGCAAAATAGAAAAAATCAAGTGAACGGTGTTTTTCTACTTTGAAGAGAATAAAAACGTTTTCTAGAAATACCATGCGGGAAAGCAGACTATGTGCCTTAGCAATGTGTTCCATTGAAAAACAACTGACATCAACACCAAATTTCAAAGAATGAGTTATTAATCATTTTGCTGATCGTAAGGAACGGCGGATGGATTTTATTTTCAAACAAGTTAATTAAATAGTATATTGAGTTTATTTTTTGTCTATACTTAATTTTTGATATTAAACACTCAGACCCCCGGTGCCCTCCCGTCCCAAAAAATCACGGGCCGCCATTGCTTTTTACTTTTATTATTATTTTGTGCTCTTTTATTAATGATAGTGGATTTCGAAAAGGTTGACAGACTTTTACACTTTCGCATCAAAATAGTATTGTAAACTGTCTTGATGAAAATGTTGCGCTTTTTGTGCTCATTGTGTCCTTGGATACTTTAACATTAAATTACCTTTCTCGCTCTTGAGTGTGTACCGGTTTGTGTCAAAAACAGTTCGAAGAGAATTTTAAGTAAAATATTCTATTGTCTTAACAAAATATATGTGTATACAGAGGTGTTTCAAAAGTTTATAAAAGTGGACATTCTAAAAAGCGTCATGCCAGTGATCGCCTTTTACAGGAAAGGCGCTTCAATAGGGCTTACATTTAAAACTTGGGCTTTATACTTTCATTATTATTTTGTGCTTCTTTATTAACGATAGTGGATTTTGAAAAGGTTGACAGGCTTTTATACTTTCACATCAAAATAGTATAGTAAACTGTCTTAATGAACATGTTGGGCTTTTTGATCTCATTGTGTGTTTGGGTACCTTAACATGACTTATGTTTAAAATTAAATTACTTTTCTCGCTCTTGAGTGTGTACCGGTTTGTGTTAAAAACAGTTCGAAAAGAATTTTAAATAGAACGTCCTATTGGCTTAACAAAATATATGAATATACAGGGGTACTTCAAAGGTGTATAAAAGTGGGCATTCTAACAAGCGTCATACCAGTGATCGCTTTTTACAGGACAGGCGCTTCAATTTAATACTTGGGCTTTTTACTTTTATTATTATTTTGTGCTCCATTATTAACTATAGTGGATTTCAAACAGATTGATAGGCTTTTAGACTATCATTTCAAAATAGTATTGTACACTGTCTTAATAAAAATGCTGCGCTTTTTGATCTCATTGTGTCTTTGGATACTTTAAGATGACTTATGTTTAACATTAAATTACCTTTCTCGCTCTTGAGTGTGTACCAATTTATGCCAAAAACTGTTCGAGAAGAATTTTAAATAAAATATCCTATTGGCTTAACAAAATATATGTATACACAGGGGTGTTTCAAAAGTTTATAAAAGTGGACATTCTAAAAAGCCTTTTTTTACAGGAAAGGCGCTTCAATAGGGCCTAAATTTAAAACTTGGGCTTTTTACTTTTATTATTATTTCGTGCTCCTTTATTAACGATAGTGGATTTTGAAAGGTTGACAGGCTTTACACTTTCACATCAAGATAGTATTGTAAACTGTCTTAATGAACATGTTGGGCTTTTTGATCTCATTGTGCTTTTGGATACCTTAATATGACTTATGTTTAAAATTAAATTACTTTTCTCGCTCTTGAGTGTGTACCGGTTTGTGTTAAAAACAGTTCGAGAAGAATTTTAAATAAAATATACAATTGGCTTCACAAAATATATGTATATACAGGGGTGCTTCAAAGGTGTATAAAACTGGACATTCTAAAAAGCGTCATGCCAGTGATCGCTTTTTACTGGAAAGGCGCTTCAACTTTAAGCTTGGGCTTTTTACTTTTATTATTCTTTTGTGCTCCTTTATTAACGATAGTGGATTTCAAAAAAGTTGACAGGCTTTTACACTTTCACATCAAAATAGTATTGTACACTGTCTTAATAAAAATGTTGCGCTTTTTAATCTCATTGTGTCTTTGGATACTTTAAGATGACATGTTTAACATTAAATTACCTTTCTCGCTCTTGAGTGTGTACCAATTTATGGCAAAAACAGTTCGAGAAGAATTTTAAATAAAATATCCTATTGGCTTAACAAAATATATGTATACACAGGGGTGCTTCAAAAGTTTATAAAAGTGGAAATTCTAAAAAGCGTTTTTTACAGGAAAGGCGCTTCAATAGGGCTTAAATTTAAAACTTGGGCTTCTTACTTTTATTATTATTTTGTGCTTTTTTCTTAACGACAGTAGACTTCGAAAAGGTTGACAATGCTCTTCCACTATCACATCAAAATAGTATTGTAAACTGTCTCGATGAAAATGTTGTGCTCTTTGAGCTCATTTTTTCTTTGGATACATTAACATGACTTATGTTTAACATAAATTTACGTTTCTCGCTCTTGAGTGTGTTCCGGTTTGTGTAAAAAACCGTTCGAGAAGAATTTTAATGAAAATATACTATTGGCTTCACGAAATATATGTATATACAGGGGTGCGTCAAAAGTTAATAAAACCGGACATTCTAAAAGGCGTCATGACAGTGATTGCTTTTTACAGGAAACTATGAAAAAGCTGTAAGCGGACGCGAAAAAAGCGATTCCAACTAAAAGAGATTGACAGACCCGCTGTAAGCGGAGGACCCGCTGTAAGCGGAGGACCCGTTGTAAGCGGAGGACCCGCTGTAAGCGGACGTTAGAGCTAGTTATATATACTAAAAGCCAATTGTCTCGCTCTTTTTAACACGAACGATTAAAACGGCAAAGCTATACCCCAAAATTGACGAATTGGGGAGACAGTTTTCTGAGAACCTGGCGCATCTACGGTGGGAACGAAAGTGTCACGCGACGGGGACCACGGTCCCACGTGCCTTAGGCCATTTTTCACGTCTCCGAAGAGAGAACGAGGGCCCGAAAGGAGTTTTTGAAAATTTTAGAACGTGCAGAAAAAGAGTATGAATCATAGTATTTTGCCATAAGGCCTACGTGTAAAATAAAAAATATGGACTAGGTTCGATTTTAAAATGGCGGTGGATCGATACAGATGACCGTGACACATCAAACTTCGGATAAGGTTAAGTTAAACGCACGAAAAATTCAATTTCAGGTTATAAATTATCAAAACCGTCAAATCAGTTTGAGTTCGCGATATGGCATTTGCCGGGAAACGTCAAAATTGGCGGAAAGCACCAGTCGTGTAATACACAACACATAATGACTATCTATTCACGTTTATCGATCGGTTGTCAAGTTTAAATGTCAGAAGGCCGACAAATAAAGGGATTATGAAGGGAAAGTGGTACCTTTCAGATACGTATTAGTGTTATTATTATCAATTGTTACTATTTCTTTTCTATTTATGAATATATGAACAATGCCGACGGATATGATAAAATAAACTTAAAGTGTATTATCGCACGTAAGTACAGTGACAAATATAACGATCTTTCTATATTTTATTAAGATATATTAAACACAAATTATATATGTCATCGAAATGTCGTCACTTCTCGCGAAAGAAGTACCGAAGCAAGCCTAAATAAAGAATCATCTGAGTTTTCTTTATTTGTCAGATGTGTCCGAAACACTTCGAAATAACATAAATACATCAAATATGTAAAATTCCCATAAGCATTTATGTAATTTCGTTTATCAATTCAGTTATAAAAGAAAGCATTTAAAGTACGCGACTATGCGGGTTGGCACAAACTAATCAGAAGTACATTTTCGGTTAAATGGTATTAGGAGCCAGCAAGATTTTTGATTGGGTTTTACAAAGTACATATATATACAACTATTAAAGCGTAATATGAAAATTAATTAATTCTCTCAATGACCTGTAAGTTTAAAACATGTTTTGTTAAAGTTCATCATGTTATGTTGTTAATTTCATTTGACAATTGGAAAGACAATGTTGTTAAGCACTCTCAGTCTGACATTTCGTTCTCACAAGTTTATGTGTGAACGAATACACAACAACGAAGTATTGTCACGATGACAGGTGGAACGACAATTTGGTTAAACATCAACTTTTTATTGTCGTATAAGTGTCACGATGACAGTCTGTCAAAAAATTTGAAGTATACACTATTTCTATCGTAAACTTGACACAAGGCATGGTACTACCAATTTTATATATAACATGAAACAACATTTCATTGCCGAACCGTCTTGGTTTTTTTTTTTTTTTTGGTCTGTCGACGTTCGCCTTGGGCTAGATGCACACAATTAGACAATTAGACTTAGCAATCAGTAAAAACATTAACAAAACCATAAAGATAGAAACTGAAAGTGTCATGAGCTCTGATCACATTCCAATTATAATAACTTGGAACGAAGACATAACCGAAAGAACATATCACACCTTCAAGACAGACTGGGCCGGCTACAAAACAGAACTAGAACAAACCATCACTGCAGTTCCTAAAATACAAAACACTGCAGAATTAGAACAGAACATAAAATCACTACAAGATAAAATAACAAACGCTGTAGAAAATAACACCATCAAAATAGAAAGGATATATAAATCAGGTAGTCTACCACATCATATTAAAGAACTAATAAAGGAAAAGAACAGAGCTAGGAGAAGACAAAACTATACTAAACAACCTTCAACATCAAGTACATAAGGAATTACTGGAACCGAAAAATGTAGAATGGCAAAGAACACTCGAAGAAATAGGTGCAGAGCCCTCTAAGACATGGAAAATAATCAAGGCAATCAAAAGAGAACAAATACAAATCCCACCACTTCAATTCAATAACTCCACACAAGTCACAGCAGAAGAAAAACCAGAAGCTCTAGCGGAATCACTAGAAGAGCAATTCACTCCGAACTTGGATGAAGTAGACATGCAACACGTAATGCAGATTCACAAAGTAGTAAGCAGAGAAATACGTGAACCCCACTCCCCTAGCAACGACCCAGTCACAGCCGAGAACCTAAAAGCAATCCTTAAAGCATGAAATCCCAAAAAAGCTCCTGGTATAGACAACATCACCAACAGATCACTACAACCCCCCCCCCCCCCAAGCAATAATGTCAATTCTAGCAATAGCAAACTCCGTTATCAGACTCCAAACATTCCCAAAGATATGGAAACATGCCACAGTAATAGTTATACCTAAACCAGGAAAACCAAAAACAATACCAAGCAGCTACAGGCCCATAAGCCTGTTACCATCCATTAGCAAAGTGGTAGAAAAAATAATCCTACAGAAGATAAAGTACCACTCTGACAATCAAGACATAATACCAGAAGATCAACATGGGTTTTTAGAGAAGAACATTCAACGATAACACAACTTTCAAGAGTCACTGAGATTATCCAAGACGGATTCAACAAAAATCAAGTGACAGCAGCTGTATTTCTCGACATAGCAAAGGCATTTGATAAAGTCTGGAGGCAGGGACTCATATATAAAATGATAATACACAATTACCCAACACACGTCATAAAAATCACGAACAGTTTTCTCTAAGGACGCTGCTTTCAAGTTAGCATCCAGAACACACTTTCCTCAATAAAACATCCAACAGCGGGAGTCCCTCAGGGCTCATGCCTGTCACCTCACCTATATACAATATTTACAGCAGACATACCAGTATCAAATCCTACAAGATACTTAAATACGGCCACCTTTGCAGATGATTCGGCACTGCTCTCAACATCAAGATGTCCGACGAACGCGGTACAGGAACTCCAAACGCACCTAGACAACACGATAAAATGGTTCAAACAATGGAGGACAACAATAAACGAAGACAAATCCCAAGCAATAAGCTTTCAAAGGAATCTGAAAACAACAGGCAACGAAATAACCATCAACAACAACACTATACCATGGAGTAGAGAAATTAAATACCTGGGAATATACCTGGATATAAAGCTCAATTATAACACACACATAGCAAAAACGATAACCAAAACCAAACAAACAAGATGTCAACTATGGCCTCTTATAGGCAGAAAAAGCCAGCTGAACACGAACAACAAAATTCTACTTTACAAACAAGTATTAGGTCCAATATTCACATATGCATGGGTGCATATGTGCAAGACCAACATCAAAAAACACCAGTCTTAGAATGATACTAAATGCTCCATGGTATATGAGAAATAATCAAATAATGAATGAAACAAATACCCCAACCATTATTGACTACATCAAGGAAAGAGCGCTCAGTTTCTATAACCAGATGGAAAACCACTCAAATCAAAATCTTAAAAGAGCACTTGCTCATCAATTATCATCAATTATTATTATTATTACTATTGTATCGGTCATTTATCGTATCTTTAATGTCTTGGACACATCTCTGTCATCTTTCTACATACAAATATACATACAGCGTCTTTAATTTAAATTTAGAGTAGCTTATGATATCAATATTAATTTGGGAATACTGTGCTATAGTAATGTTTTTCATTTTGACTACCTACTGTCATAGTTAAGTCAATTTATTGAAAAGTTCCACAGTGTTTTCAAATTAATATTGAAATCGTAGGTTATTCCAAAAAAAATTAATTGAAGGCACGGTATGTCTACAGTGACATTCAATTTGACAATTCATTCTCGCAATAGATCGAACTGTCACCACCATGACAGTTTGCAAGATAATTTAACGTATGGGCAACGTTTATCATAAAACTTGAGACAAATAAAGTTAGAGTACTACCAAATTTAAAAAACAAAGAAATTTATATATGATACAACAAATCTTGATCATACAACCATCTTAGGTTTACCTGTTCGGCCTACTTACATTCAACTTAGACTAGGTGCACACGCATTATATCAAACTTGAATGTCAACGAAATGTTCCAAGTAATCAGCTTTCAGTAAATTCTATAGAAATGTTAAACATTTTATGGGAAATTTTTTAGTTAATAAATCCATTTGTCTATAATTATAGATGCCACAATAATGTATAATTAATTTCTAGAGATATTTCATCTAATTTGCATCTTCATTCATAAACTAATTAAAAGAAAATTTATAACCGTTAAAATTCAAGTGCCTCTGCGACTGGCAGTAGTCACGTTCCAAAGAAGCAATTCAAACTCGAAGAGTTTCATGGAATAACAAAAATAGCAAGTATTCTATTAAATTAATGTGTCCTAAATAAAAAAAAGGTGGAAAGAGTAAATTGAATAATCAGCACTTGATGACTTATATCGACATTTTATGACAAACATTATGGAGCACTGATGAGCTTGATTATTTGCAACCAACGTCATATAAATTTATTTCTATTGACTATTGTCCCGGAAGCCCTACGTTAATTGTAATTCAAAGAAACGAATACATCATGCTGATCAAAATTGGTGAACATAGTATATTATTAAACTAAAATTAAGTAACAGTTAAAGGGTGTAGCCATCTTTACTCATCTATTATTATTTTAACACCGATATATTTAACTCGAGCATACGCGAAATGTTGGTCAGCTCAACATTCACGTTAGGTGGCTTAAATGTTACAGGAAACGTCAGAATTGTCAGAAAAAGTCCATCTGACTTTTGATTAATGTTGGCAATTTCACAAAAATTTAATTGCAGGTTATAAAACGTCAAAACGATCAATCGATTTCAGTTCGTGATGAAATCTGAACTGCTTTCATGATTTATTTGAATTATTTCAAAAAAAAAAGGTTAAACACCCTGACATCTGTCTGATATTTCATGGTTCATGTTTTTAAGCTTCATCGATATTTATTGTAGACCTTGACACAAAAAGATATGAAATTACAAATTTTATACAGCGAAATGACTAAAATATTAATGAGAAAAGTGCTATCAGATCCATTTTAGTTTTGCCTATATATCGTGCCTTCAAATACCTACTTTCCGCATTAGAGACGGCCATGCTTTTTTTTAATGGTTGGTGACAGTGCATAATTTTAATAGTTTGGTTATGTCATATAAATAATAATAGGCGTCTATAATTTGAATTTAAGTATGACAACTGTCAGAATTTGAAGTTTTCAAAAAATTAGCATGTACACCAACATTGATTAAAAACTTCAAAAACAGCCTACTCTAATGCGAAAAGTATTTGACGGCACGGTATTAGACAATTACCTTAAAATATGATTTATATTATTATTACTAGGTGACAGACGAATCAAATTCCAATGTAATGACAATTGTTTTGTAACTATTCAATTTACTAAAGTAAATATTCCAGTCTAATTCAACAATTACTTCTACTAAATAGTTTGATTGTCAGTAGAAAGTTTGAAGTATGGGCAGCGTTCAATCATTTAATGCGATATGTTTGAAAATACACCATTAAATCAAATTGTTAATCAAACATTCTGATGATGGTTGATGATGATCGCGTCCCAGGCTGGTGGCTCTTATTTCGATGGATTGGTTGTAATCATGAACTACCTTTTTGTGTTATTTTTCCTTAAATACTTAATAAAAATCACAAAATGATCCAACAATTACAAATTATATTCTTTTTACAGTGTGTAAGCAAAATGTTTACACAGATATTCCAACGTCGGTCAGTATTATTTTTGGTTATTGTTTTTAGTTCAACTACCAGCGTCACTACTAAATATTTAAATTATAATAGGATCGTCTCAGCAACCGACATAGCCAGAGCACGATCTACAGGCGACGACTCAATGCCACTGCAAACTCACTTTGACAGGAACAATTTCAGAGCAGACAAATGAAACTAATTATTAATATGGAAGCCAGTTATAAATTCACTATTATAAATAAAAGTAATAAGTCATACTTATTCTATACCAACATTTTATTTAAAACTTGATTCTTCTGTGTAATGGGCATGCATTGTTCACAAATTTGCATTATAACAAAAGGTATGTCAAAAGTATGTTTGCGGGCTATGATAATTGGCAGGTTAAATTATGCAAAATTAAAATAAATCTGATATTACATTTTCAATAATGATTTAGTCCTTTCATTGTGTAAAACTAATAAAACTATGAATCTTTTAGTGTCAAGTCTTAGTATTACGCTAAATAGCATCTAAATTTCAAACTCCAACAACGAAAAGTCAGACTGATGCTTTAAATTGTCGTTCCACCTGTCACCGTGACAGTACTTCGTGGACAAAAATATACGTCTATACAAGGTGTGCCAAAAGTTTAGAAAATCAAAAATGATTTTTTTTGCGTTTTACAGCGAACTATAATAAAACTGTAAGCGGACGCGAAAAGCGATTCAAGCTCGAAGAGATTGATGGACAGCTAGTTTATGATTCTAATTGAATTAAATTCTTAATTACAATTAATAGTTTTAATTATTATAAAAATTATTTTCTAAATTAACTTAAATTTTAATTTCTTAATTACATTGCAAGAATAAATCCCTTGCACGCTTTCCTCACATAACGTCTGAATCATTATTTCAAACAATGTTTCTCAAATAATTTTTCATAATTACAACTATTCCTTGGAAGTCATAAAGTTCTGTGCCAATCTGAAATAGCGGAACATAATCTTATGACCAATAACTCTCTAAATAATTGGTATGAAGTTATGAACGAATGTTGAAGAGTTGGTTGTTGTTATTATCATTGTAAACCGTTCTAAATTTACTTTAAAATTAAGTATATAACGCCACTAGCTAAAAATCAACTATTCATCTATCAAATGGAATAGTAAATTAACAGAAGGTTCTTAAAATTATAAAGACGGTGTAAAGTTAGAGTAATTATTAGTAATCGCCTAGAGCCACTGATAATTAGAGTATAAATTTATACAAGTAGGTACTTTTTAGTGCAACAGAATAGTCGGTAATTATGTTGATAAAGAAAGGAGAAATATCTTTATATCCCGGTTCTTTCATAGTTAAGCTTCGTATCAGTTAGAATTCATGGCGCTTACTACGTACTTACTTACATGCATGTCTACCTATGGCAACTATGTTGGAGTATGTAGTAGATATGTGTAAACGATTCTATTATAATGCTGTTGTTGTCCCTCCCGATGGGGATTATATTGGCGCAATCGTTCAACAGTGACTCGTACGCTCTTGAATATTGTTTAATAATTGCTTTGGTATCTTCATTTGATTATCTTTGAATTAAAAACTCAATCAATATTCTAATTTCTGCTCAACGTCTGGTAGACGGTTTCTGTTGTTTTTGATTGTTATCTAAGAGTTCGGCGGTTTTCGTAGCTGCCACTGGCTAGTGGAGGCGCTGACTGAGGGGCGGACGTGCCTCCTCTTAGATATTCATAATTGATATTTCATATTTATTGCCAGCTGATGTCCAGATACCAACGTATCGCGCATACCTTAGTAATTGGAATTGTTCACACTATGAAAACTACTTCGCTTTAATCGCTACATTAAATTGTGTTATTAAATTTCTAGTAGCTCTACACGATATGTTTTACGCATTAGAGAATAAAACTCAAAGGTACGAAACTTGCTGCATCTTGTTTAGTTGAAAGCATAATAATTATTTTTGTCTAATCTAAGATATATGTTTACGTGAAAAGAACACGTATTGTCCATTAGACGTTTAGGATAAGTTCGGTACAGATGCCTCTTTAAATATTCAATTTTTTTGGCAAAAATATAAAAAGTATGAATTTTAATGTAACTGTGTGGTAACTCAATATACCTATATGCTTTTATTTAAACATCAGAATTCACATTATGACAAATGTACACGTTTCTCAGGCCAAATTTTTTTAAAAAAAAGTATGGATATACAAGGGAGCACTTTTAAGTGGAATGGGGGGGGGGGGGGGAGAAAACAAAAATACAAAATATTTTTCTTTCTCAAAATATTCACCTGCAACCCTAATACATTGTTCAGATCTTTAAATTAGCTGGTGTTTGAAGTCATAAAAAAATGCTTTATCATTGTCTGAAAATTACACCGACATTGGGTCCTTTACTTCTTCATCACCTGTAAATTTCTTCACAAATAGCTCTATCTTTATTTTAGGGAACGGCTTAAACCGCTGGGAGCCAGGTCTGGAATATTCAAAATACCAAAGCCCATTTTATACACGGCAACCAGCGTAACACGACTCTTGTGGACGGGGGCAGGACACCTTTTTTCAATAGTATTTTCCAGTTATGAACAGCCATTCGTCTCTATAATCAACTAACGGGGTTCCTACTGAGTCCCAAAAAAACAGTAGCCGTGAGTCGACTGTGAGACTTTAAACTCCTTGGGTGGTAGAGTTTCTTTTTGTGCCACTACATGGAGTCTTGCCTGACTCAGGTTCATAATGATGAATCCATATTTCATCCCCAGTAAAAATGAGACTCAATGCACCACCTTTGTCTTCATTACAGAAGTCCAAAGGAGCCGCCCGGCCGTGGATCGTTTTCAAGTGATTACCTACCTTAATTAAATCGACTTAAAAAGCATAACTTTTCCCAGGCAAGAATCCCCGTAAACCGATGATCTTCCAGTATGTTATTCGAAATAATGTAGTGTAACATTGTAACTTTTTTTTTCGTCGTAAGCTTTTTTCCACACAAGTGGCAAAGGTTTGCATATTTAGAACAATTGTCGTAAGACAATTTTGGCAATGCATACATTTAACCAAGTCATTACTTTTCTGTGCATTTATGTTAAAACATTCAGCTTCGTCTTCTTCACTGACGAGTGCGGTTTCAGTGAAATCAGTAGAGAAACGCGAAATTAGAACATTTATAACGTGTTGTAATGCTGAAGGTACTCTTTGTCTTCAAGTATAGCCAAAAACGTTTGCGTCAAGTTGCTGCAGTGATGACAAGCTCACAATTTGTAAATGAAAAAAGGCACATAGTTCAGAGAAAAAGAGAAAAAACCAAAGAAAATACAAATCATGAACAAACACACAGCCAATAAAAACAAATTGAAAACCTGGACCCGGATATAGAGACAGATGATACTGTGCATCATGAAGAACATTTCGGGGATAAAAATAAACAATAAAATACCTAATGAAATCAGTAGTTTAGACCAGTTTAAAAAATATGTGTAGGCATAATTTTCTTATTCGTACTCGCGTTGCTTTTTAAACTTCCTGTGTGCATTTGAAAATTTCGCTCTACAAAAGATGTGTCACATTTAGCTCATCTGGATAATTTGACAGAAGATAAGATTAGCCTATCAACATTTGTTTGTAGAAAAAAGTTGGTTTCTTTTTGGTGTAAGACATGAGTTTATACGATATTATTTAAATTTTCAATAGTTTAGTGAAAGTTGTAAAATGGATAAAATCCGTATACGTTATGCAAGTCAGTACTTCCTTTTTAAGAAGATTAAAAGAAATTAGATTTTGATGGACATGCATCAAATATTTAGCATGCGTTTGCGAATGGCACTTGCCACCATTTCAGAAACGGTTAAAGCACAATTATGTGTGTTTTCATGGCATGGATAATGTTAGAATAAGTGATAGTAGTTCAAAATTATTTGCACGAAAAGAAAGGGCGGATTAAGTTTGAAAATATTTATTTGGAAAATAACTCTAATTTAATATTATAGGCATTTAAACAAAATTATCAAGTTCTACAATTGTATATTCGTTTCTCTTAGAAACCATCTTATAATTTTTTTTAATAACTTCTTTCCAGTCGTAAAGGATTGCGTCTTTCTTTTCTGGCTACCTCCAAAGTTTTATTCGCTACTCCATACAATCTATTGTCGATCCTTCTTCAGAAATACTGATAATCTTTTAACGATATTAGATGTAACTAAATAACAATAACACCAAGTTGCAAATCTTCATATCCTTAGCATCTACCTTTGATTCTTGATCGAAGTTTTGGGAAACAGGTTGATCCACTTCCTCTAAACGTTTCGCTTAGTTCATCTGATTCTTTATCAGATGAGCTTGAAAAAAAAACTTGCCGTTGTTTCCTTGTGAGCTTAGCAGGAGTTGCTCTTGAAGGTCCAGGCAAGTATGAAGTTGCTTCAAGATCATTTACAGTAATACTTCTTTAGCCGGAACTTATTTCTTCCTTCCTTGTCTAGGTACGTGAATTCCAAGTTATTCCACACTTTTTGCATCGAGCTACTCCAAAAATGCCGTACCTACCATGCCTTTTTCTACGTCTGTTAAATTCTCTGATAAGTGGTTAAGTAACAATTACCTATTTAAAGGATATATTTCACACTTATGAAATCCAGAGAATAGGTTTTTGGCGTTGGTTTCCTCTAATTTTATAATCAATTCCTTTAATAACGTCGGACATAAATCTCTGGATAAGGTGAAAAACTTGGAGCCAGGTTTAGACTCCTTCCCTCTGCTTAAAATGTTTCGCCAATTTTTTTTGCATTCGAGAAAAAAGGTCACAGCTAAGGGCTGAGTTACATGAGTGGTATTTAGCGGTAAACACACGTATATAATTCTCTTCACAGAGTCTTCAGGGATCCTACAAAATACTTGGAGAAAACAACTAAAACTAGAATCAAGGAGAGTCCCATCGACAAGAAATCTAGACAACACTTATTCCAAGGGAGAAGTCATCACGATGCCCCAAATTTTACGGCTTACTTAAAGTCCACAAGGAAGGTGCACGCTTAAGACATAGTCAGTTCCATTGGATCACCTCTTCAACAGTTGGCAAGATACCTAGCCCAACAACTACAACCTCATGTCGAAGAAGCCGAGTCTTACCTCAAGGACGCAAGCCACTTCATCGAGCTATTGAGAAAAGAGATAGTAGAAACAGATTGGCTATTAGTAAGCGTTGACGTAGTGTCACTATTTGCCAATATACCAGTTGCCATCGACAAAATATACCAATCTGCACTACACATAATGAACCTGGTAAAACACCGTCTAACAACACTTACTTCATCTACAAAAAATAAGGTATGGCCACCACACGACTTTCTTATACGTATGAGCGTTTCAAACTATACAATTTTAAGAATTTTTTCATACAAAATTATTCAAAATCCTATTCTAAGTACTTTCATTCTCTTAATAAATCGCTATAGAATGCATACTTTGCAAGATATTCGAAAAAAAAGTGCTAGTCCCTAAGAGTCAAATTTTACTTCCGGTCCGAATTTTGAAATTTCATATATACAAAAAATATTGCAAATTCAACTCTAAATACTTTTGTACTCTTGATAAATATATATAGAATGCATAATTTACAACATATTTGCAAAAAATCGTTATTCGGTAAGAGTAAAAATGGTACTTTCGGTCCGAATTCTAAATTTTTTTCATTGAAAAGGTGTTGAAAATTAAGTTCTAAATGCGATTATATCCGTAACGTACCTGTCTAAAAATCATGACTTGCGAAATATTTGCAAAAAACTGATTTTCGATAGGAGTAAAAGACCTACTTCTGGTAGGAATTTCAAAACTTTTTAAATAAAATATTCTCAATTTTAATTTTAAGTACATATGATTACTTTATAAATTTATTTAAACTTAGTTGTTGACGAAATATTGGCAAAATTAGATTTTTTTACTGAAGTAAACTACTACTTCCGGTCTACCGATTTTACTGAAAAACTAATCAGATCTCAAGAGGCTGACTGTACATGGAAATACAATATTTGGAATTGATATCGACAGCGGTTTGACCGCTACTGTGGTCACGCACACAGAGACACAGAGACACACAGAGAGAGAGAGAGAGAGAGAGAGAGAGAGAAAGAGAGAGAGGGAGAGGGAGAGAGGGAGAGAGGGAGAGAGAGAGAGATATTTTTTAAAAACCCCACTGTCACCAGTAATAGTGAACCTCTTCATGTATAAGTTAGAGGAAACAGCACTAAAGAAGGCCACCCACAAACCCAAACTATGGCTACTCTACGTCGATGATATTTTCGTCATCTGGACACATGGAAAAGACCACATCGAGAGCTTCCTGGGACATCTGAACAAAACCCATTCAAAAATAAAAGAAGTTTAAGGCATACGGTATATCGGAAATCAACACATACACAGACCGATACCTCAACGCACTGTCCCACCACCACCTAGCACAGTTACAATCAGTAGTGAAGACCCTAGTGACAAGATTGCAGAGATTGGCAGATGAAGATAACATCACCCAATAAGTGGACAAACTCTACAAGGCACTCCAGCAGAAGGGGTAAAGTGAATCAGCTATCAACAAAGCATCGAAACGGATACGAACAACACCACAAGAGGAAAAAGATAAGCTAATTGCCAAAACCTACTTACCCTATGTTAAAAGCAGCACCGACAGAATATCCAACATCCCAACATTGAAATAACGTTCAAAGCGGACAGAAGAATCAGTACAGTCCTTCGGAATCCTAAAACAAAAATACCTTTAGAAAACCAAGTAGTTTATGAAATTCTGTGCCTCAATTGTGAAAAAGCGTACATCGGACAAACAAACAGAAGAGTAAACGCTAGAAGAGACGAACACAACAATTCCGCAAGAAAAGGCGATAAAACATCATCGTTGGCCAAACATGTAAAGGAAACATCCCACTCAATAGACTTCAATAATACCAAACTATTAGCACACATGTAACATACAAAATCTGAATTCACGAAATGATAGCCAGAGGTTACCAACAGCATGGGCACCAGCATTAATAAGAAAAGATGTCAACAAGAAGTGCCAAACCAGTACACCTACATCGCAAATTAGCCGATACACTCCAGCCACAGGCCCAACGACACGGAACCATGCACACACTCATCCAATGGTAACCAACCAAAATGCTAAACGAGTATATAACTATCATCCGAACCCCGACAACGTCAGTTTACGAATAACAAGAAGCAGAAGCAGTTGTCCAGAAACCAGCACCCGTCATTTCAAAGACCAAGCAGTGGAAACGTGGAAGAAAACCAAGCGTTTACAAGAATATGTCGAAACGTTTTACGCAACGGTAGTACTTCCTTGGAAAACAGAATACTCACGTGCATTGATCAAAGTTGTAGTTATGTTGAACATATTCTTTAATGAAATTTGTTTTTCTTGCTTTTGATTGTTGTTACGCTGCTCAATATTTTTTTAGGTTATTAAAATTGCTTTATTTTGTTGCAATTTTTTTTTTTTGAAGTTTTAGAACATCAATTTATAATTTTGTAAAACTACAGCCATCTCTTATGAAGAGCTTCAACAATGAAAGAATACTAGGCATTAGGCAAATTAAATTGAAGATAGCAGCAATGTTTCATGCACATTTTGGTGGGGTGGCATCTTCAAATAGGTGAGTAAACATAACCTTTATTTTATTTCGTTATTAACCAGTAGTATAAAAAAAGAAATACTGCAACTGGACATTGCCGAAATTAAAAAAATTAAATGCGATGCCATTCATTCTGTAAAATTATTACTTTTGGAATAGTTGGATTTAACCGTTACTTTGTTTGACAGTTGACTAAGGAAGTTGGTCGCCATTCCAGCCTTCCATTGGTTGAGCGAATATTTGGGTGCGTAGAACAACAGCGCCCGTAGTTGTTTATTTCACCACTAATTGCTCCTATAGTGATTATCTCAGAAATTACAAAAGATAGGTATAGGACATGAAAGAGAATAAAAAACAGGTGTAAAATATCACAATAAAATACTAGATGTCCCATTTAAAAAAATAGTATATTACATACCAAGGTTGAGAAAATGACTATTATTGCCCGAGTGGCGAGAATAAATTCCGAGGCGCGCAGCGCCGAGGAATTTAAGCCACAAGGGCAATAATAGTCTTCTCAACCATAGTATATATACTATTTTTTGTACCAGTAGTCTAATTGGACCTTAAAACCTTAATAATTATGAATAAATAATAATAATAAAACTTCATGTAAACAAATAAGTAGGCTATATTTTGATGTTGACAAATTTGACAAATAAGTTTTGACATAAATGCTGAAACTAAAAGTCAAGTATTTATTAGCTTATTTTTCATTCCATTTATAATGTCTGAAGAGTTTAGATGTACACCACCTGAAATGCGCGAGATTGCAGAACAGGCAGCTGAGAACTTGCTTCCGCATAAATTTAATCACTTATACATGAAAACATATACAGAATTTAAAAAATGGTATAATTCCAAATATACAATAGTAACTTCTGAAAACGTACTTCGGCTTATTTTAAAGAATATTCAAAAAATAAAAAAGCCTCGACTTTATGGGCGCAATATTCAATGTTGAAAGCTACACTTGCCCTAAAAGAGGATATTAACATATCAAAATATTTTAAATTAGTGGCCTTTTTAAAAAGAAAAAATGAAAATTATATGCCCAAAAAATCATTAGTATTTACTCGAGGAAATTATAAAATTCCTTACTGAGGCACCCGACACATGTTACATTGCAACTAAGGTGGTATGTTTATATATTAATACTTTGAAATTATTGATAATTTATATCTCTGTAGATTGCTCTTGTAATTGGTGTTGATGGTGCATGCCGAAGTGATGAGCTGTGTAATTTATTAATTTCTGATGTCATCATGAGAGATAATTTAATTATTATTCACATCTACAATAGCAAAAACGGTACGTCTCAAAAGTTTGTAATAATGGAGCTAAATGTTATATCGAAGATTCCTTGTAAATAAAAAAATATAGTAAGTATTCCACTGAAATAAAACCAGACAATAAATCACACATTGCATATAGATTGGCTATTGATACAATGTCGAAACGCAATACACGCCGAGAAAAATATAAATAACATAAAATTAAAGAAATTAATGAAAGGGTTAAGAATTTCACTTTATGTGCCAATATAAAACATGGGACTTGCAGGAAATTACAAAGCAGTAAATTTCACGGTGTAAATAATATCAACATATCCCGAATGTTATTTATTAATTGACCAACAGTACCAGGTTTCTGCTTTAAAGCGACATTTAAAACGCCGTGTCTTTTTTACATAGGTATACGTACACACATTCGCATTCGCACGCCGGAAAGAAGGAAAAAAAAGAGGACCTAAAGCCGACCGATGTGTCGTTATTTTTTCTCCTCCCGGTTTAATTAACGTTCACATTTAATATTCATCGTTATAAATTGCCACATTTAGGTCTACACGTTCGCATTGAACCCGGTAAATTTATAAAAATCCCGGCGACCGGTTTCCATTCCTCGCATCGCAGGAGATATTGATTACGGCCGAGATAATTAATTAAACATATTCAGAAGTAGGACGTGTTTCGATTTAATTTGATTGGATCGTAAATTGGCGAACTTTAAAGTAACAGAAACAACAAGCCCGTCGTCGTGTCTCTTCTCGTCCCGTAACGTCTATTCCGATCATCTAATCGAGAGCGCGCCCTTTTTCCCCAGACAAGAAAAGAAATATTCAGTTACAAGGAATCGTTATTTACATTATTGCGGTTGTAACGCGTTCACGTCAAAATATTTCCGCAAGTTCATTAGTAAAGCGAAAAAGACCGGCTATAAATTCGGAAAAATCGATGAAGATAACCCTGATACATTGCAAATGTGAGGACAATCCGCTCGACTAATTCCAGAGACGTATTGATTTGTGACGAAATGAAGAAGAGGAAAAAAAGCAAAAGTAAAACGAAAAAAAAAAAACTCGCTGGAATAAGAACGAATCGAACTCGGATTCGATCCGGAGTGTTCAATTAATCTCTGGCATGCGTGTCTTGATCTCGTTTCGTCCTCTAATTGCGATTCGTTTATGTGCATTATTTAAATCGACGGATTATTAAAAGGAGACTGTTAGCAGGGCTAAGTGATTTTTAATATAGTGTCATCTGTTAGCGAGAAGACGTCGGGACGAACTTTAAATGCAAATGGAACACGTTCGGATTAACTTGCTCCAAAATCATGAATAAATTTAGATCACTTTAGATCTTGTTTCTCTCCGTTAACAAAGTTTTAAATTTAATGCGCCTTATTTCGTCGACTTTTTGAAATCAAATAAGAAAGGTTTCGCATTCGTTAGCAGTTTAGTTAAATGGAATAACCTGATGATCAATATCAAAATGTACGAAAAATAACAACGCGCTCGGCAATTTAAACCAATTTATATCCTATCATTAAAAAATATAATTGCGTAAAACATATACCTATACACTCTGAGAAACAAAAATATATACCAACTTGAAATACTCTTTATTTAAGACCTTAGTCAAATTCCATCTAGGAATAAAGTGAAACTTCTGTAAGTCCTTATTCACAGTGAATATAAGAAACTCATAAGGGCGTAAGATACACATAAGAGATACACAGAGTGTAAAATTCAATTACCGTTCACAATGAACATAAGCAAACATACAACGTGAAGATTAGCGCAAGCCCTATTGTGGTGTCTTGTTTATTTGTTTTGACGTTTAATGTTAGAACGACCTTAAAAATTCTATAACAATATTGGCATTTCTGTTAGAATGGGGGAAAACAACGAGATTAGTTATTAAATAATGACATGGCGTTATTTTTCCGTGTATTATTTCAAATATTAAAAACACGGTGAATAAAAATATGTGCGAATGTGTACATTGGTTTAATGACTGCTACGTTATATCTTTTATATGTATGGACTTTTGTAATACAGATTTTAATATTTTATATTTTTAAATGTATGACGTCCTAATTTTAATGATTTTTCTAAGTGTGCTGAACTTGTTTTTAGTATGTCAAACCCTGTAATTTATACACAACACTAATGTTATGTGAGTATTGTTGTTTTTCCCATTGAAGGGTTGTTTAAAAAAAATAGGTCTGATGAAGATTTGAAATAAATCGAAACGTCATAATTAGGCCGCGGACACGAGCGAGCCATGACTCATCGCCCATGGACGCACTATTGAGATGTTGTATTTTTAAAGAGGTTTTAATTTTATTTATATAATTGGATAACAAGTGGCTGGTGATCTATAAAATGCAAAATACCTTATTATTTGATCATTTTCTCTTCTGTAAGACTTGTTCTCTTTGAATTAAGTACATCCTTGTAGATAGAAAACGTCCTTTCTACATCGCAACTGGTTATATTTGCGTAATGGAAATATTCTTTTATTTCAGCGTATTTAGCATACACAATTGCCGCAAAGTTAGTAAATCTGGATTTCTATTAAAAACTGCGTCTAACTTTTGCCGAAGGCCACATCCGAAGTCACTTGGAATTATTAATAGCCACATCTAATGTGGTTAATCCATTTTTTAATTTGAGATTCGATTTTCAAAATATGTGATTAGTTTAGGCAAATTTCCAAAGTGTTCCTAAAGGAATAACAACTGTTTTTTTTTAAATTTGGGATTTGTGTTAGTTCCTTGCACTCAGAACTACTTCGAGCGTCGTCATTTAAACATGTATCGAAATTCTCTGCATAAAAACTAGTAGCTTCCAGCCATGTTCCCCATCTAGTTATTATTGGCGAGGGTGGCAGTGACAAAGATGGAAGTTTTTCCCTGTAAAGGGCCACTCTCGATGATGCTTTTCGGAAAACTTTTTTTAAAAGCGGATACAAGTCTATCAACTTCCGGATAGGAGACTCTGATATATGCACAGATTCTGTGGAGAGCATGTGCTACACAAGTAATATGCAGCATATAAGGATATGTTTCCTTTAATAGTCTGCCTGTTTTTAACATATATACGGCACTGTCACTAACAAATAAAAGTATTTTTTCCCTGTACCTGTCGTCCGAATGAAGCATGTTGTTTCTCGTCAATGGTTTTAGCAATTGTTTCCCCATCAACTGTATTTATAACTATAGATGCTATTACATATGCGATTTTTGGGCATTCTGTAACGATATTTTACAGACTTTGCAATAAATATCGGAATCACTGACAATGGACATACAATCCGTATGACCCTCAATCCAACTCGCCATTGTTTCACAATGTATTTCTCGACGTTCTTCCATATCATAGTAACATAAACAATGTTCTAGATTCAAATAAATGATAACTAAAAATGTATGCGTATATTATTGAAACTGAACGAAATCCATTGCACACTTACGTCTTGATAATTGGGAGAAGTCGATTCAATGAAATGGGATTAAACAGGAACTATTACATAAATTACGAAGTAGGTACGTAATTAACAGTCAAAACAATGAAAAAACGAAACTAATGTAAGTATGAATAGGTATACACATATATAACTCTATTTATCATGCGAAATATAAGGTAAATACAATAAATTTTAAAAACCTCTGACGTTCCTATATCTCCGCCGATGAAAATAGGATATTTACGACTTAAGTGGACTTTTTTTGTGTTGTTTTTCCGTCAACATGTGAGTCAATAACAGATGTTGCAGTTCACCATATGAATAATGCGTGAATAATGCTATTCAGTAAATGTGTGTTGTTTACATTATTTCTTTGCTCCGTTGTAACTTCGTCGTAGTTTAACTCGGTCATATCCGCGGCCTAGTCATAATACATAACATTTTGCAATCATAGTATTATTGCTTCCTGAGGGAAACTAACGGCAAAAAAAAAAATCGCAATAGAAAGAGGCAACACAAAATGACTTTTTTTCCCTATTTAAACAAAATTATAATGTGTATAATACTCACAGTTACAACTTCTATGTGAAAATAATTGCAACGTTATCATATCCAGTCTGTCATAATGTAAAAAAGAAAAACAAGTTTTTTCTCCTTTTATCTCCACTCATAACAATTTGAACTTTTGTAACACTTTAAAACTTAAAAATATATGTATATGTATATGTAAATATATATATTTTCTTCTGTTTCTTGGCCATATACTATATTTAATATTCAAAAGAAACCACTTTGGAATTTCTTTTTTAAAAGATTTCTTGGTGTAGCGGCCTCAAAATTAAAATTACTAAACTTAATCTAATTAAAAAAATTTGAAGGTTCGACTTTATTCAGTCTTTTTCAAAATTATAAAATGTTTAAAACGGAAATACATATTTTGTTGTCCAACCACAACTGGAAAACAAAGACAAAACAAATAACTATAGATCTTGAAACAGATTATTTTATTATAATTTAGTTTTACTATTTTTTTTTATGAATTTATGTTTTGTGAAAACTTACCATGTTTTGTTTGACCTTCTATATGAGGGAAATAACCTAACCATTAAATTAAGATTTTAAAAAATAAAAGAAATCTGTAAACGGATAAAAATTATACTGTATTAATAAATTTTAATTTTTTTATAAATTAAAATTAATTTAATGGTTAGGTTATTTTCCTCATATAGTAGGTCAAACAAAACATGGTAAGTTTTCACAAAACATAAATTCATAAGAAAAATAGTAAAACTAAAGTATAATAAAATAATCTGTTTCAAAAAGGATCTATAGTTATTTGTTTTGTCTTTGCTTTACAGTTGTGGTTGGACAACAAAATATGTATTTCCGTTTTAAACAATTTATAACTTTGAAAAAACTGAATAAAGTCGAAACGTCAAATTTTTGTTTTAATTAGATTAAATTTAGTAAATTTAATTTTGAGGCCGCTACACCAGGAAAGAAATTCAAAAGTGGTTTCTTTTGAATATTAAATATGTAAATATATATATTAAAAGCTCTATATTAGGCTTATAATTTGCATTTTATTCCTTCCTTTTACATTATAATACACTATCGTATATAATGTCCTGAAATAACGTATTTTAACATAGATATTCTTAACCATCTCCAGATGATTAGGATTTTATTCGTATTGACACACTAGAATTGCATTTTACTTCAAGATTATAATCGCATTTCAGAATATTTGGTTTTTGTTAAGTTTATAAAGACAGCAACAGCATTCACTATTTGCTGCACCATGGTACTCGGCTTCTTTGGTAGCCATTTACATATCGGGTGTATTTATACATCATCTTATCATTTTTATAAGATAAAATTTCAGAATAATTATCTACTCTTTCGTCTGTTATTTGCATAGAATGAACAGCTTTCACATTATATCTTCTAAAATATTGTTGTAATATATTTAGATACACTAACCTCACTAACCTAACTACCTTCTCCATTATATGAATTCATCAAGGAATTTCATATCTTCAACCCACAGTCGTTTGTATTTTCCAGCGGCAGAACCGCTACAGCATTGTGTATCGCTCCCTTAAATCTTTCCATGCTATTTTGTAAATATAAACTGCTGAATCATATTTAATGTATGTCTTTATATACCAATACTATAACTAATGTTTAAAACACTTGTAGCTTCTAGTGTTTCTGTTACGTCTTTCCGGACATCTTCTTGGTGTATCGACTCATTTCCAACACATATTTACTTCTCTGAGTTATTACTACTTATTGTTGTAAGTGTTATACAGTAGATATATTAAATTATTTAAAATCTAAATGTTTTTATATTTTTCACGTTATCAACTTATCAAACAAAATCGTCATAGTTTGAATTGACACGCTTCGGAAGCATGTTATTCTACAAGTTTTCCCGTTTTTTTTTAAACCGTAACCAGTCGGTTTAGTTGTACAACTTCATAAATATTATTATTTTTCTAAAATTGTACGTAAAACAGACGTAAGAAATGCATGAAGTTGAACTTACTTTAACTTTATGTATTTCTTATCCAAGCATATAAGGCATACGTAAACATAACTTAAGGACAAAGGCCATTCTGAATTGGTGCATTGGTTTCTTATATATTCAACTTACGCGTTAAGTTTATGTTACGTCCATTTTACGTCCTATGTCCATCGGTGAACAAGGCCTATGAATCCATATAGAAGTGACCGCTATAAGATACACAAATAAGTCGAACAACTTAATCTATACATCAGTAGCACTGATAATAAAGATTAAGTTCATAGTGTTTATATTATACCACAGCAACATCTGTTGTGTATGACGAAATACCATAATTAATATAACATAGAATATTAATAAATAGTTTTAGAGACTAAGTCAAATAAATATGGTATTGTCCAACATTCTGCCTATACATCTTTGCCATTCTTTGCAAGGTGATTAAAATATCGTTTTATTATTAGTAACTAAACATTTGCTTCAATTAAGGCCTGTCATAGTTTATAGCCTAAGAATTAACCATTCTTATGATATAAAATTATATTTATGTTCACCGACAGTAGATAGTAATATGTTCTATACCGCGTAAATATTTTGTCACACGTGGATCAATTAACGCTTTGGTTGTGTACCACGTGGTGAAGTTGGTTGTTGTCTCCAATGAATTGAGTATACTCTGACAGAAGCTACAAATGGCATGCTGTTTTTCGTTATCTTCTTGCTATATTTGTCAACAAACCACTACCTCGAGAGTCATGTTAGACTTTTTTTACGTTTCTTCAATGTATATAGTAAACTGTTTTTCTTGATCATGCTTATTTATTAAATAAAACTATAATTAATTCTGGACATTAGCGGCTCCTTTGCGAGTATAATAGTCAAATATTTAAATAAAATGACAAACATTTCCAAACGTTTCGACAATTCCTTGCTAGTCATCTTGCGCAATATTCCAAAATTACAGCACCAGTAATATAAAAATACAAAACCACAAAAAACAAACTGTAAATTACCTAATATTATAAACACAAAACATAATTGAGCCACACCTCTAAAACTTACCTTAAAACTGATGAATTTTTGCATTCCTCTCCCTGATGCTAACTATATGATTATTTCTTGTGTGCTTGTTTACTACTAAAACAATCTTGTGATTGAATATTACTACGATCTGTCCGAATACATACGTCTAAAAAGTTACAGTTGATGAATATCTTGTGTGTGCATTTTCTGTGCACTGTTCTCTACTGTATCTACTTGATGTTTTATTCCATCATCTTCAGTATGTTCCTATCTTACTGTTGTTTTCCTTTCTTGTTAGCTTTAACTTTATCACCATTAAAAGTATGCCTCATTTTGTCTTCAAATTTCGTAAATGATGCCTCTTTCTTGGCATACTTGTGTCTTTTTAGTCGTTCATCCAGATATTGTTTAGTTTGGCCGAAATATATTTTATTGCAGTCATTCCCAGAGATGCTGTACACGATATGTTATCGTTTTAAAATAGAAATGAAGTATTTTAAGTGTGTGTATAAATGATTGAAACTATTGTCGTTTTGATACGCTAATTTGAAGTTATATGGCCTCACACTATTATGTTGTTTCTTCCACAACCTGTAATATACGACACTGGTACGTATGAAATACTTCCTTGTAGTTGTCTTTTTCGATTTTCTTGCATTTGTGTACTATTATATAACCTCTGTAGTTTTTGCTTGATGATTACTTTGTCAATGATATCGGGGAATTGTTCCGCTTAAGTGTGACAAAGATTTTTGTTAAGATTTGTGATCTGTACTGGGGACTGGTTAAAACTATAGACAGCACGGTCACCACATTCCTTTTATAGCTAGGTGATTGGGCAGCTTCATATTTAACATAACGCCCTCAAAAGTTTACTGTACCAGTTAGGAATTTTGTTTCTTTCTCTTATGGTGGTGTTTTTCTCTCTTTTAACAATAAACTAGTTTCGAATTGAAAGTGTTAGAACTAGAAAGTATATAGTCTATTTTACTTTTGAGCACCATCATCTACATATATCTTTTAAATAAAGTGAGTTTGAAATTTAAACCACTGGGGACCAAATCCTCAAAAACACCAGATAAGCAACTCCATCTAATTGAATATACCATTTGTTGTTATGCAGGAAATGCGTGATGGACAATGTCAATATAATGGCTTCTAGAATATCCACTAATGGTAGGTCAGTAAAGTTTTTGATGTTGTTCCAATGCTTTTGTATTACTTCCTTTCCAAGTCTAACGGAATATTGGTGTAGAGAGATTCAACATATGTCTTTATTTTTTGAACAATACCAATTTAATAATATTTCCTACATTCTAACAATTTACCTAAATGCTACTGGAAGATCAAGATATTATCGTCTAGGGCATTAAATATTATTATATTAATGTTTAAATCGATCAAATATTTGCATAAAAGATTTGATTTATAAGTAAAGAAAGTCATCGGCTAATTGTTCAAAATTTAAATTTTTTCTTATTTTCTTTAACAAAACAAAAATTTCAGCATCCTTACAATTTTAAGTAGTTTCATTATTAGATAATCTGAGAAAGAGCAATCAACATTAAATGGTGAACATGATACCAGGATAGACTACTTCAAATATTTAGCTTGCGTAAAATTAACGGTATATTTTATACGGATATTTCTACTGAGTGCATGCGTTTATTTATGTATAGGTACTCTTTCTTGGGAGAAAAACAATTTACACTTTATAGAGGCAATTCTCTGCCTGTTGGCTTCAAGGACACATCACGTTACTACAATCCTAAATGTACCTACTTGAAGATTTTTATGTGATATTAAATTATATACTAGGTACATTATTTTGAACTCCTTTTAACGGTAGTAGTTTTTGCTGAAATTTTCCAGTGCATTCTGGCTTTTTGGTATTAAAAAATGTGCCATTTTCTTTGAAAAATGTGTTACCAGTGTCAAACTAGAATTTTAAAGGTTTTAAATATAAAATATTTTAGTACTTTGGTATATAAATGTTATGTCTCGAGGGAGTGTTTTTAATTTGCAGAATAGGGCAAAAGGAGAGAACATAAAAATACAAAATTACTTTTCTTCAATATATTTAACTTCAACTCCATCTCTAATACATTTTTCAGATCTTTCAATTAGCTTGTGTATGCCTTCATAAAAAAATGTTTTATCTTTGTCTGAAAAATACACCAAAACTGCGTTCTTTACCACTTCAATATTTGGTGTACCTTTTTTATGCCACTGTATGGACTCAGGTCTCATCTCCAGTAAAAATTCATCTCAATATACTCTCCCTGTCCTCATTACAAAGGTTCAAAAACGCACGGGTACATTCTAAGCGTTTTTGTTTTTGCTGTGGCGTGAGCATTCTCGGCAACCATTTTGCCCTGACCATAGTCATGCCAAGAAGTGTAAAGATGGTTTTATCAAATACTCAAGTCACTCCCGCGGATTGTGTGTTCTTTATCGGAACATCTTTCATTAATAATTTTTCGACTTTTTCAACAAGTTGTTGAATACTCATTTTAATAGGGTGCCCTTGTCGTAGGTCGTCGTCGAGTGATTCCCTGCCCTGCTCAAAGCGACTGTGTCACCTAAAAATCAAAGTTTTTCCTGAGTAAGAATCTTTTAAACTCATATCTCTTCCAGTATGGTACCAAAAGACTTAAAGTGTTTTGTAGGGATCTTAATAATGACGCAACAATCAATTTTCTCTATATTTCTTAATTTCTTCCTGATTCAGTTGTTTGGTCGACGATAGTTTAAAGACTACTGATGCAATTGTGTTAAGCCATATATTTATACTAATAAATGAGTCTTAATAACGCTTCCTCGTATGTTTTGTAGTATTATATTTATCATACTTACATTAAACATGGGTATATATAATTGAGGAAAATAACATAAAAATTACTTATGAAATAAAGATTTCATTGCTTCAAGATTTAATTTACATAAAATATCCAATTTATTTATTTCTTATACATCATATTCAATAACAATTCTATTGGATTTTACACGAATCGTGATTAAGGACGAGGCGACCAAGGAGCCAAGTCCTTAATGAGATGAGTCCCCAAGAACCATTTGCGTAAGTGGTATACACAAGATTTTTTTAAACGACTTAAAACTCAAAACAATCCGCAAAATGGATTTTTAGTGGACAAGTCCGCTAAAGTTGCCATGGCAACTATTTTGCGGACTGAGTCCCCTAAAGACCTAAAGACACGTTTTTCGGATTGTTTGGAGTTCGCAAAGGCAAAATAGTCATTTTAGAGAGCGAATAGCAAATGCAAAAGAAATATACAAATGAAACAAAAACAAAGTATGCCGTTTAAAAAATAAAATTAGACTTTTATTGAGTCTTGGTCTAGGTCTCCTTCTGTATTTTCTTTCTCCTCTTCAAACTCGCTCTCATAAATCTCCACAGTTATAACTCCATCATTGATATTCTCACTCTCTGTATCTTCTTTATTTGCAGGAGCAGGCTTTCTAAAATTTCTCCCTAGATTAAGATTATGTTTTGTGAATGTGAGCTTCATGAGTCTCTCATTTAAAAGACGATTCCTTTTTTTACTGTGAATTATACCTTGAGTACTGAAATACCTTTTAACTGCAGCAGAAGTGGCTGGCATAGATAATAACAATAGTGGCTATTTTGAACTATCTTCTGGAGAAAAAGCTTCCCACCAAGTTGCTGGTGCGATAGTACTTTTCCCTAGAGCCTTCCATAAATATTCACTCTTCCAAAAACCTTTCCTTGTTTTAAAATTAGCAAATTCGGCTAATGCCATACCTGATGCATTTTCATCAAACAAGATGATTCCTCAACATATTTCTGATTGGCATCAAGAGCAATGCTTTTTTCGCTTTCTGAAAGATCTTTTAAACGAGTCTAAATAATGTGCTATAAAGTAGATAGGTCTCAAGCAAAATTCTTTTCTATTTATAAGGTCCTCTTGAGTCTTAGATACAGCATTGCCATCCACATCATATTCTTCTGGTACTGGTAACCCATCATGAAAACAGGTGTCAATTTCTCTGAAAATTTGCAAACAGGATTCATCTGTGGCTTGTCACCTTCTAGCAGTATATATTAACGGAGTAACTAATAAATAATATACAGTATGTCCACGGATCGAGTTCCAAAGAGGAAAAACTTTTTTATTTTGCATTTTACAAGAAAAATGTATTCTTGATAAAAGTTTTTGTATGTCTCGAAACGGCCAAATCAGTTTTAACCTTTTCAAAATTTCTTTTAGTTTAAGATAAAAATCGAAAAATTGGTCGTTTTATTTGAAAATTTTTTAAAGTCCCAGAAATTAAGTTGCGTTGTCATGGTAATTATCCATATTTAATTATCTAATTAAGTGTCAGTTAGAAAAATCAACCATAATAGTTGAAAATGTTGTCAAAAGACCAACGAATTTACCTAATTCAATGCTATGGCAAAGGTAATAAAGCGATCCGTCTAGTTGTCGAAGAATTTAATCAAAAGTTTCCGGATATTTACATCTCAAATAGAGGTGCACGAGCATTGGTCAAAAAATTCCTATCCACTGGTTCCATACTGGATGTAAAGAAAAAAAATATAGCACGCGATGATGACGACGCCGCCACTCTTCTTGTAATGGATTCAGTATGGAACTATCCCAAACTTTCTTTGCGGCGCAGATCAGTCCATCTGGGAATTAGTAAATCGCTCATTCAAAAGATTTTGAAACAAAGGAAGTTACATCCCTACAAGCCCATTTTTAATCATGCATTAGAACCAGGAGATCCTGCGAAACGTTTGTATTTTTGTCTGTGGATGGGCGCTCAAATTATGGATAATCAATACTTTTACCGAAATATTATTTTTTCTGATGAGGCCACGTTTTCTACTAATGGTACTGTTGCATCTCAACATGTGAGATATTGGAGCGATTACAATCCGAATTTTCGCATGCCTCACAATCGACAATATTCGGCAAAAGTTAATGTGTGGTGTGCAATTTCTTACCATGGTATCATTGGACCATATTTTTTTGATAATACTGTCAATCAGCATACGTACTTGGATATGCTGCAAAATTTTGTTGATGAACGTTTGGACGATCTACCGATTAATTACCTCGCAAGGTGTTATTTCCAACAAGATGGTTGTCCGGCTCATTATGCTAGGATTGTTGTTGAATGGTTAAATCAGCAATTTGGACAGAATTAGATAGGTCGAAATGGTCCCGTGATATGGCCACCAAGGAGCCCTGATTTAACAATGGCTGATTTTTATCTTTGGGGTCGTTTGAAGCAAATAGTTTATGCAAATAATCTTCCTCCGAACGTAGAAGATTTAAAGGAGAGGATTAGAGACGCTGTGACGTCTTTAACTCTCGAAGAAATTCGAAGAAGTTATAGAGAATTGCGCCGACGGCTAGAATTGTGCGTTGAAAAGGGCGGTGAATGGATTGAGTAAAATAGTTATTAGTTATATCATTTTTGTTTTTGAGTTTATGAAAAAATTTTCAAATAAAACGACCAATTTTTCGATTTTTATCTTAAACTAAAAGAAATTTTGAAAAGGTTAAAACTGACTTGGCCGTTTCGAGACATGAAAAAACTTTTATCAAGAATACATTTTTCCTGTAAAATGCAAAATAAAAAAGTTTTTCCTCTTTGGAACTCGATCCGTGGACATACTGTATATTAAATACCAATTTACCTGATATTTGAAGAAGACAAGAGTGAACCAAGGACAGCATGTACCAAAACAAAAACATTTTTTTTATTCATTTATTTTCGTGTTTGACAGGCGGGTCATCTAAATTTTTGAGCGCGAAATTCAAAAATATTTTATGAAATTTATGTGAAATATTTCAGTTTACATCACTAATCATACTTAATATATTCAATGTGGTTTATCGTATGTTGAGTACTTATCTCTGTTGCTATTTCTGTTCTTGTAAATTGGAAGGTAATAATGTTTACTATGATAAGAATATCGTGAAAGCGCCTAATTAGTAGTTTTATTTTTTTCTTTATACCTACGTAAGTATGATATTTCTTTATCGTCTACCTTCATAAAATCATTTGACATGAGCGCCGCCATATCTATACATAAATCGTATAGCGATGCAACGATTTTGTAAAAAGTCATTCTGGCGTTAATAACATCAGTTTGGATGTCGTTACGATGCGGATGGTCCCGTGACAAAGTAATCAAGTAGACCGATAGGGTGGCGGACAAACGTCGGTGGTGCCAGGGGAGTTCACCAGTTTCCCCCCCGGTTATATCCCAACGGACGTCAGCGGCGTGAATGCGGCGGTGGCGGCAGTAGAGGTACAGCGACTACCGCGCTTCTCCGTACACTTATCTGCCTGTTTTATGGGACAGGTACATTGTTTCTAATCGTAGGTGACACGTTCAATAAAGTATGAAAATGTGCGCTATGAAATATTCATATCTGACGGGGTTGCCATGGATATACGTGTCATGTATGATTTTCCGCGAGACTGCAGTTCAAGTCGGTTGCTGTTGTGTACTACTGCTGGCTGGCTGCTGCTGTTGATGATGATGCTCCTGCTTTTACTGTATACTGCCACATCTGACGTCGTCGTTACTGCAATATCGCGATTCCTGACAGTTATTGCGTTTTCTCGCGAGATATCGGGAATGCGACGGGATGTGTCACGAGTATTTCTGATTAAAACTGCCGCTATAGTCGACGCCGCTTGTTCATCGATTGTCTCTCTTTTCTATGTATGTAACGAGAAATGTGCACTTCGAAATAAGAACAAAAGAAACAGGTGGACGGCGAACTATTGTCGCATACATTGATTTAAATGCAAGGCTTTAATAAAAAGAAAAAACACTACCACGATAATGATACGTACATGTATGCATGTTTGCATTCGGCAAAGATTGCCATATTTACTGTAGTGTAGTGAAATTTTCAAATGAAAAATAATATTTTAAAGTTATGAGATATCTAATCAACAATATTTTACAAATTAAATACTTTTCATTGCAAATTAATTATTAATTATTCAATATTTGCTTACAAGTATTTTGCATGAAATGTTTGTTTAAATAAATCTTTGACTAAATATACTTCGTGATTTGATTTATTTTTACTTCAGCAAAATACATACAGTGTTTATACAATCTGTAAATAGTCAAAAGAAATATATCTATTTTTTATTTATTTGTTACTTTCTTATACGTAGTATAAGGAAGTATTGGGATGATGAAAATTTTCGACCTCGAGATTTTTGCAGATGTCCACGTTTTGAGGTCCCCTGATACCAAAGAAGTGGTTTTTAAAAAATGTCTGTGTGTCTGTGTGTGTGTGTGTCTGTCTGTCTGTGTGTGACCACGATAGCGGTCAAACCGCTGTAGATATCAATTCCAAATTTTGTATTTACGAATATAATCTCCCTCTTGAGAGCTGATTAGATTTTGAGCAAAATCGGCGGGCCGGAAGTAGTAGTTTACTTCAGTGAAAAAATCGAATTTTGCAAATATTTCGTCAATTACTAAGTTTAAACAAATTTATAAAGAATTCAAATATACTCAAAATTAAATTTGAGAAAAATTGTTTTAATAAAGTTTTTCGAAATTCCTACCGGAAGTAGGTCTTTTACTCTTATTGAAAATCAGTTTTTTGCGAATATCTCGTAAGTCATGCTTTCTAGGCAGGTACATTACGAGTATAAAAGTATTTAGAACATACTTTTAAATATCTTTTGTATAAAAAAAATTTCAAAATTCAGACCGGAAGTACCACTTTTACTCTTATCGAATAGCGATTTTTTGCAAATATGTCGTAAATTATACATTCTATATATATTTATGAAGAGTACAAAAGTATTTAGAGTTGGATTTGGAATATTTTTTGTATAAATGAAATTTCAAAATTCGGACCGGAAGTAACACTTTCATACGTATAAGAAAGTCGTGTGGTGACCACACCTCATTTTTTTTTTATTATTCTCAATTTCAACTTTATTTGTACGAATCAAATCAGTACTTCCTAGTCAACTTGTATACTGAATTAGTGAGAAAGACGCGCCAATTTTTAGCATTAATTTGAATTTATTTGTAAATTGTCAAAATTAATTATTTTACATAATCTTAATAAAATTTTCAAAGCAATATGCTAATATATTAAATACATGCCTAATTTAAATTAAATTACTTTTTATAAATTTACCATAATTTATAGTTATTTATAAATTTTGTTATTTCTGTCATATTTCACAAACATTGCTCAAAGTAATTAGTACTCATCCCTTCGACTTTATTATTTAATACTATTCAATAAATAGAAAACATCAGTGTGTACGTGATGCAAAGTAAAACATTTTCTGTTACTTCATACTATTGAAATCATCTATCAGGCTGGTAGGCGACTATGTTATATGACTTTATAAAGCCAAGTAATATATATCTATAAGCAAACTTATCAACAATAAAAACTTTCTTTGTGTTGTACTTCTAACATGATAGTAAATAATCTAATTGATAAGACAACTTTTCAATAATTCTATAACAGTTGTCAAAATGAAAAACTTTACTGTTCCACAGTGTTCTCAAATTAATCTTGAAGTCATACGCTACTTTAAAAACAAAATGTAACAGGGGGCACGGTATATCCTATCTTTTTAACAAAATTAATATAAAAAAAAATGGTAAGGAAAAATTAGTGAGACAATATACATATATATAAACTTAGAAATAGTGCAGTCAGTAAACAACAAATAAACTAATACAAATATAAAAATAATACAACCAATATGACCCAATATTACAAACAAACAAATTTACAAAAATTATTTATGGAAATTGTGACTATTCAACAATAATAGTAAACTTAAAATGAACATTATTGACAACAAATAGTCATTAGGTGCCCTATTGATTTACATTATTCAAGGGCCATGATCAAGATCTCTACAATTTTGTATATGCTGTTTAGCAAGAGAATCTCTTTCATCCTAGCTTTAAATATTTGGCTTGGCAAAGGCTTAAGGTTTTCGAAAGTCTGTGAAACAAAGTGAAAGCAATATGGATATTCACAGCCTGAGTTCTTGCCAACCTATGAGGTTGGTATACAGACGGTTCCCTCTCTTTTTATTATAGTTATATCTATCACGTGCATCTTATATTTGCTGCAATTGTGAATATGTGTGAGGCTGGCAAAATGTAAATTGTGAGCAATATAAGTATTTTGAAGTGCTTAAAATCTCTCTGCAACTCATTCTTGATACGCCTGCCAATATTCTCTTTTTGTTGCATGAAAATTCTTTTCGCCCTGTAAACTAGTGTAACGAGGTATGTTTCTGATGTTTTTTTTTGGTTCCTATGTCAAATTTCTAGGTGGCCAGTTATTGCAGCATGTATTCCAAATGTTCGCACCATGAGAAACCGGCCGAAAAATATAAATCAAGAATCTCAAGCATGCTCTCGCTGTTGCCGTTGTTGAACACGTAAGCGATTGTATCTTTTTTCGTTATTCAGCGCCAACCCATTATTCCCACTTCTGGCTGTCATCTTTTACATACATCATCCTTCCAAACCAGAAAGAAAGAATCGTCTGCATATAAGACATCTTCGGTACTCTGCACATTACCGGGGAGATGACTAATATAAATAATAAAAACAACTGGACCGACAACGACTGTTGTTGATCGGGAAACATACCGCTGCGTGTTCAAGATAGTACACTAGCGTATTTCGAAATAATGTTTTGAATACTGTTGTCACGTTGCTTGTATTCAGATGGGTCCGCATTCATCTGTACTGAAATTCTTCTCTAATATCTATAGCTTGTTTGAGCTCCCTCGAAAAGACACAGGTGACTTTGCTATTAACAACATAATTTTGTACTCATACCATATAGTCGGCTAATGATTTTATTTTCAGTCCTCAGACGATATTGATAATTTACTCTTCGCTTTACGAATTCAAGGAATCAAAACACAGTCTATGGATGGATATCTAATTCTTCATCGACACAGCTGGATTATTCGATGGTCATTGAATTCTCACAGGAAGGATCTGCTGAAGCAGTCAATCAATCTATCATGAAAGTATGTTAATTGCTTTTGTTTATGGTTGCTACTGATCATTGGCCAGTGCACCATGTTCAATTCATTTAGAAATGCAGGTATTAGTTAGATTGATGTGCCTTATTTACTTTACGTTTTCATATCCAGTGTTGGCCAATGGCAAATAAACCCCTGTGCACAGTTATGAGGTAAGTAAATTTGCCTTGTATAAATAAGAGTTCAAGTAAAGAGATCATGAAACACCGTAGAAAATTATATATTTCGTTTCTTCGATTTTCCTCTGTGAAATTCACATTTAAATTTCCAGGTATTATTATTTTGGCAATAAATATTTTTCTAGAATATATAACAGCACATTACTAAGATCTATAACATAAATATGTATTTCTTTAAACTATTTCAAAGGAAATTGTATTTGCTTGTACTAACATATTAGGCGCTTTCCTTTTACTAGAGATCTGAGCTAAACTGAAGTGATGTGAGTGTCTCTACTCAATTGAAGTGAGGAAGGTTCTGACCAACCTCACTTCGTCTCAGTCAGCTGATTACAAAAGGAACGCGTCAAAATATAATCTCGGCTAAAGTGAGGTGATATTATTTGAGATTTATGTCAAAAGGAAAGCGCCTATTGATAATCGACTGATGAAATTTCTTTCTGACTGCATTTTTATAAACAACCATCTCTATAGTTATGATTAGGGAGCGGACTTGACCGGTTTAAACTACGATGAAGTTACAACGGAGCAAAGAAATAATGTAAACAACACCCACTGACTGAATAGCACTAATTCATATGGTGAACTGCAACATCTGTTATTTGCTTGAAAACGACAACAACAACAAATGCCCATAAAATAAGGAATTTACGAGTAAAATCCTTTCTACATCGGCGTAGATGGGAGCGTGAGGGGTTTTTAAAACTTATTATATTTACCTTATATTTCGCAAGAGAAATAATGTAAATATGTATACCATAAGACCGCGTGCGTCTGCATTATCGCGATACCTGTAGAGTAAGCGAAACAGATAGAGATGTCTGTGTATTAGAACGGTAAACAAGTAGACGCAGTGTTATACTGGATTACAACAGAGCTAGTATTTCGCATATGCCTATGATGCACTCGTATTTGTCCAAAAAATCGACATTTATACGGTGTAGTCGGGCAGTCACATTCGCCGTCGCTTCCACATATGGGCGTCAGTTCGAGTTTTATTATTGCTTAAGAATAACATTTTTTTAGCTAATTACAGGTTAATTGCAATGTTGAATTACAATTCTGTTTTAAGAAGTAAATATTTTATGTTTCAGTAATTTATTACAGTTGAGTTTTTAGATTATAATATTTGTTGAAAAATATTATTTTAGTTAAGAAGTTTTTTTTATTTTAAAGTCAAGGAGTTATTTATTATTTATTTTTGCTCTTTTATGTTGTTTATGAAGCTGTGATGAGTTACTTCACTGACATATTATCAGTGATTATCTGATGCTTCAAACAACTACAAATAATTACTTACAACGGGAACGCAATACCTATTACACTGCTCTTCACTTGATTTGCCTACGAATACATTTATACGTATAACTTATACGCCCGCTGTCGGTGTGGCAATTCAAGTTGGCACGCCCATTTATAGTCGACCAGTAGTTATTAATACATGCATCGCGCTTTGAACGGCGGCCACACGGTATACGGCACTTACTGTTATTTAGCTTCAATAATATACGCGTACATTTTTAGTTATCATTTATTTACATCGAGAACGTTGTTTATGTTACTTTTTCTGATATGAAAATGAATTGTCAGTGATTCTGAAATTTATTACAAAGTCTGTAAAATATCGTTACAGAATGCCAAAATATCGCACGTTCGTCACTTAGCTTTGCTAAAACATACATAAAAATAGTTTTTCTGCAAAGAATTTAGATATTTTACAAAATTTCGTTACATGTTTAAATGACGATGCTCGAAGTATTTCTGAGTGCAAGGAACTAACACAAACCCCAATTTAAAAAATCAGTTGTTATTTCTTCATGAACACTTTCGAAATTTGCCTAAACTAATCACATATTTTGAAAATCGAATCTCAAATTAAAAAATGGATTAACCACATTAGATGTGGCTATTTATAATTTCAAAAGTATTTCAAGTGACTTCGGATGTAGCCTTCGGCAAAAGTTAGACGCAGTTTTTAATAGAAATCCAGATTTAATAACATTGCGGCAATTGTGTGTGCTAAATACACTGAAATAAAAGAATATTTCCAGTACGCACCTATAACCAATTGCGATGTAGAAAGGATGTTTTCTATCTACAAGGATGTACTTAATTCAAAGAGAATAAGTCTTACAGAAGAGAAAATGAACAAATAATAATGTATTTTGTATTATATAGATCACCAGCCACTTGTTATCCAATTATATAAATAAAATTAAAACCTCTTTAAAAATACAACATTTCAATAGTGCGCCCATGGGCGATGAGTCATCAACCGCTCGTGTCCGCCCCCTAGTTATGATTCACTTATAATATCAATTTATCTTCTATAACTCTTCACTTACTTACCTTTTTGGTTTCTATGTTAAAGCAGCATCGTTGTCACTGCTTATACTGCTGACGATTTGTCCACTATTTTAAGAGGCAGTTTCAGCTCCTTTTACTACAGTGCTAACCTGATTTATATTGCGTTTAGTGTTGCAGTTTAATAGAGCGTGTATGTTATGGTTGAGATAACTGTGTGATGGATTTCCATGATCAGTAGAAATAGTATCCTTCGTCTCGATTAAAGTTAGAATGTTTCTGGGTTTCGATGGATTCGCATATTTTGCAACTGTAATAATAATCTTTGTGGAGGGTTTTTGAGGAACTGAAAAGAAGTAGGATAGTTTGGAATGGTGTTTGAAAATAATGTTGATGTTATGTTTTTTAAAGAGTTAGCTGATGTTACCTATTACACCGTGCATATAAGGTAAGTAAGCGTATGTAGAGTGGCCAGTGCGAGTCGGTGTGATTTCAGGAGCAGGAATTAAAATGTCGATGAATGGTTCTGTCTATGTCCTTCTCGGAGTTCTTGTTTAGGATTAGGGTTTTTGTGAAAGCGTATGCGGTCAGGTCCGGACTGGGTCAAACTTCTGCTTACTAAGGAGTTGATGACGATTGTTTTTGGAAAGGGTGGGAATGGGACTCGCCATTGAGGTATCTGTTAGTGTGTGTGGGTTTGCGTTTTACGGAATGTCGTAGTTTACCATTTGATCGCCGACGTACTACTACACCAAGGAAAAGAAAGTTGTTAAGTTTCAGGTTATCGCAGTAGTAGAAAAACCCTGAAGATGTCACTTAGGATTGTGGGGGAAATGAGAGCAGTAGAAGCAAAGGTGATGCAGTATCAACCTCAAAACCAGGAGGACATCAACGACAATCGCAGAAAACTACTACATAGACGTTTCACATACTTTCTTCTATCGTAATTTTCTTATTCGCTTGGGTTGTATTAGAAATATAGTGTATACTGAGTAACAACTTGAACTGCGAATATACACCATTTATATGATTGGTCGCCTAGACTAGGAGAAGTAGGTGGGTTTGCTTGTTGCTTATTAATCGTAAAGTAATTGACATACGGTAACCTTGACATTCCTGTTATATAAAGAGTTAATAATACTAAAATGGGTACATTTAATTTTAACTCGTACTACCCTCTCCAATCAATAGGCTTTCATAGTTCAAGTTGTGTACCTGTATATACTTGTATAGCATCTTATACATAAAATTTTTTTTTTTTATATTAATATATGTCAAATTTTAGAACAGACGCTTATATTGTTTAATAAAGATAAGATTTTCATTTAAAACAACTAATAAAGAAGCAATATGGTAGTAGTCCAGATGCTGGACCGTTTAACTGTAAGTAAGAAGGTATATTGGGTTCGCTTCTGCGTTGTAATTCTGGTATAATTAATAGTTAGTCATTGGATAGCGATAGCCTTGTTACCATACCGGTTTACCGAAAGATTTGAGACTTAACTTTGGTACCTACAGTTAGGTTCAAGTATTATTCGCCATAAATAAATGGACACACAGTAAGCATTTGAATAATTTGATAAAACGTAGAGAAGAACTGTTTTACAAGAGCAAAGAATGAAAATTTTAGTCAGATACAATCAATTAATCAAGATAGCAGCGACAGTGAATAAAAATTGTTTTTTATTACAGTTGACACTATTTACTTAAGTAGTATTAGAGTATACTTGCAGCTATATTTAGTCCTAGTAAAGTGTAAAATAATGCCTATCGACTAACGTGCGATTACTTTTTAATTAATTGGGCTTGAACGATGTAGGATAGTTGACGATGGAGAAGCCGGATTTTCAGCCGTAATGTTGCTGGTGCCATGGGATGTAATGTTGTCACAGTGTCACTATGTTGGTAAAGATGAACAAAAAATAATCTAGAAAGACAGTGTTTATGGCTTGAGTATTAAAGGTGATCGTGAAAATCGTGCTCTAGTGGCGTAAGAAAGAGAATGAGGAATGGAGTTTGAATGTTGTTCATAATGATAATGATAATCGTTAAAGAGTCAGAAGATAACCTACAGGAAGAAGAAGCTGTGCAATTTCATCTGGGCTTTACTGAATTAGTTAAGGTGTCATAGAAATGGATCTCTCGTAATACTAATTCCAGAACACTAAATAGGATTGTTACATCAATAAAAATACCAATGTTCATACCATATCTTTAACAACACACGTACTAAATTACGATGGAATTTCTGGATATTACTAATTTTGTTTGGCTACCATAATCTGCACGTTCACCGGACCTAGGACAAAGTATATCGATAGACAATAGATTTAAAATGCTAAAAGATTCTTAATTTCAAATGAGACGTTCTGAATATATTTACAATAAATTAATCAGTTTAAATAACGTCTAATATCGAATCTTCCTCAAAGAAATAATCTAATAATTTCAGTATTGTATAAAGCTATATAAATTGTGAGTGAAATTTTCACGAAAGATGTATTTTATTAATAGCTAATAAGTTGATAAAAATGTAATTATTACTAAATTAAAATAACTTATATTTCCTTGACATAAAATCTGCTAAATGATTTAAGTTATAGCAAAAGCTACAAGCTTGGACAAATATGTAATTCAAATGTAAGTATAATCAAATGCAAGTAATGTAATAACAGAAAAGAGAAGATATCATATAAACACAAATGCTAGTGTTATAAAGATATTTTTATTTGATATTCTTGTATGTATTTTCACATAATATTCTAAATAAACTTGATTAATTCTTTGATTACTTTAAATATTCGAACAGAAAATAAATAATTATTATCAAACAATTAAAAATGTACTTAGAAAAATACTTGCATTTACATATATCCATATTTTATATAATGCTTTTTAAATTGTAGTACAGAATAGAATCTTTTCAAGTTCGGAGATCGAATATTGTTTGCATATAGGCAACTTATATAACATGACTGTTATAATTCATTATAACTAATAAAATTAACTATCCTGTACGAAGTCTTATTGATTTATAAGGCATGTTTTCTTCTTTCTTAATTACTGCATTCAATAATTAATGACGCCTTATTTCTTGTAAATTCTCAATTAAATGTTTTAAAATACATTTATTTAATAATAATGTAAATAAAATATGTTATATTATAAAATAACGATTTTAGTTATTTTGAAAATAAAAATCATTTTGTAAAGAAATGTCCTAACGTATTCTATTGATGTTTTTAATGAAATTGAAATTGTTTTTTAAATATTTTTGATAAACTATCTATTTTAATATATGAAATTATTGTATTATTTTTTAACATAAAAAACAGACATTTGTAATTGGTCTCATATTTTGTTCGCTATGTTATTTTTCAAACTGTATATAGTTTTTTTTTAGGTTCTGCGAAATCTTTAATTGAAGGGTCTAAGGCTTTCGTGTATTTAAAGTAGACGCGCCACATCCAGGGAAATTTTGGATCTTATTATTTCAATGTATATCGTACATTTAGACTTCCTTATATTTTGTCCTGAAACAGATTAAACTATTTTAAAACTAATTAAGTTTATGTTTGTTATAAATTTCTGTTGATGATCTGTTAATATTAATCTTAATTGCTTAGTTTATAATCGTGAAAATAATCTGTATGGTTGAAATAAAATTTCTGTATAACATTAAGCAGGGTACAATCAAATAAAATTGAAATGATAGAAAAGTGTGACTGATAACTAAAACATACTATAAAAAATAATAGAAGTGTTATATCACGTCATCAATCAAAACCTAATATCTTTAATATCTACGAAATTGTGATAAGCTTGGAAGTGCCTAAGCTGAAGTCTGGAACAGACCTTTAGTTTGCCAGTGTGGGCGGAGTTTATAAAATTCTTTCAAGGTGGCAAAACCAAAAGGTTTCAGTATGTTCTGGAATATAAAACTCGGGGATATAATGACTACCTCGATTGTTTTAGAACGTCGAACCATGTTCAAATTATTTGGCACCAACAGACGTGAATATAATAGGCGACCACCAACGGGAAGCATTTAGACACTCTGTCTATATATTTGGCACCAGCGGAGTTTTGATTGGTCAATTCAAAATAATTCCTTATTATTTCTAACACAGTATTTATTGCACAAAATGTTTGCCTATTCCTTTTAAACATATTTCGGTCACGACTAAAGAGTCCAAATTTGTTCAAAGAATGTGATGTTATCAATTGGATAGAAGAGTATAGCATCATAACCTCAACAAGTTCGCGGCATTAAGCAAATAAACAAAATTCTTACATAGGGTAAAGATATCTTATTAAAAGCTGAAAATGACACTAATTATTGCAATAAAGAATATCTCTGACACTATGCAAGCTATCGTAGAATTGCATCAGAGTTTAATAATGGCACTGAGCTAATTTATTGATGAATTAATTTGAATTGGCCAATCAAAACTCCGCTGGTGCCAAATATATAGGCGGAATGTATAAATGCCAACGGGAATCTACACCAGAACAACTAGTTCAGGCGACCGTAAAGCAGGTAAGGACAATGTAGTAATTTGGGGATGTATTTCTCCAAATGCTGTTGCTTGTATTATAAAAATCAAGAGAAAACTTGTACTCTATGGGTGGTGGTTTGAAAATGTCTACAAGGTGACGTCAGTAACAGCTTTTCTGTCACATCTTAATGAGACTGGTGTTCTGAACTAACCAATTCAAATTTTAATTATTTGCCACCAATTAACGTAAATTATTAACATCCACCGCCAACCTCATCTAATCTCTAATGGAATAATTAGGAGATATTTTTCTATGAATGCTATTATGGTTTTATACAAAATAAAAGAAAACAACAAAACCATGAAAAAGGGGTACTATGACATATTCCACCTATGTAGAATACGTCCGATAAATAAGATTATAAAGACGTTTCTAAATCAGTAATTGTTTTCTTAGCTCTCTAAGGAAAAGCATGAATACTAACGACAATGGCTTGGTCGCCACAATATACACAACTTAGCTTTATGTAGCATATTTGGGATTATATTGGACAAAGAAAGTGTGATGGGCATAGTATTAAAATTAGCTATGGAGAATAGTACGATAAAAATGGTACGACTCCCGCTAAAAGATCTTCAAAACAAATTGAGGACTGTGAAAATGGTCATGCAGTGTAAGATACATAATATTGGTATTTATGTTGAGTTAGAATTTTTATAAAGTATTTTATAAGGTGCCACTTTCTTTTGCACAATATTCTACTTTTTATGAGTAAAGTGAAACCTCGACTACTGCAAGAATGCATTTCATATAGTGTTCATCTTAAATAAGAAAACAATGACGTTGTTTTATCCTTTATAATTATTGTATATACAGGGTGAGTCACTTCCCTGTGGAAGACAGACTGCGACTTTATGAGAAAAGATATTTTGAATCTGTTTTTTCCCTAGATAGCACCTTTTAAATTTATTATGTATTGTACAGAGTGTTCCATAACTTGGTGGCTAACCATAATTATCGTTTTTTAAACGGAACAACGCGTATATTATTACATTTTTCTATTTCCTGTATAATTCTTAGTCTAAAAGTTAAAAGATAGTATATGCTTAAAATTCAAGGTTATCGACTTATTACCATTTTTCTGAAAAATTCAATGTTTTTATAAAATTATATTTCTTGAAGACGACGTATTACATGGATACAATTCTTGGTAGTATTGCTCATAATAAAAAGTACTAATACAAGCACATTTTCTTTCAATTACTAATTTACGTTTGCAGAAAACTGGATTAAAGTTACATAACACATTTTTGCCAAAAAGTCAGTTTTTTTTTAAGTAGAACAAACTGAATATCGTTTCATTTATTTATTGCTTACTGAATTTCGCACCAACAACATGTAAAGACGATATTTTTGTTGAAAGGCGATTCTCATTTTTTGATATTTATTTGCTAACTTTATGTTTTTTTTATTTGAATACGGTATAGTGAGCCATGATATTTGCCGCAAAAATGACAACTGAATGGGTGATATTTATAAGTTGCTTCTCAGTTAAGCAGCATGATTTTATATTGATGTATTGGGGAAATGACAAAAATGTGATAAAACTTATTTACAATACATTCTATACGAGCAATATATTTCGTAAAACATGTAGAAAATGATACAATAAACACACTTTAAAACCAAACAAATTAATAGGTTGATTTTAGTAGGTGTAGGAACAGGAATGAATTAGTATTTTCGGGGACCATAAATTATAAAATAACAATAAGTATGATTTGGTGTTAATGGGTTAAAATAGGTAAAAATTATTTCATCAAGTGGTCAAATGAATATCCATTCACTTTTTTAAACATTTTTGAACACGCTTCCACAATGAAAGATCGACATTAACGAGTTGAGTAATTTATATTTCTAGATATTTGTCGAATATCTTCCCGCATAGCTTTCTTTGTAGTTACACGTATAATGTATATTTGCTCTTTTACGTATTCATATAAAAGGGCTACTCCACGGGCTAGCCACTTCCCTGGAAACACTTCATTTGAAATATTTCGTGCCTGTAGCATTGAATGTGGTGGTTCGCCGTCTTATTGAATCCTCATCACTTCATAATTGCTTGATAGATTGCTTATAAGTTTGTCTGTTAATACTTCCTTCAAGGAAATGCGGACTTCTCAATCGACCACAATGAATGCCTCTCCATACATTATGCACCATTTATTAGAATAATAATGAATAATAATGAAATTTTCTTTTTTTTAAATATTCCGTTACTGTAGAAAGCAGCTTCATCCGTAGAAAACACATTAGCAAAAACAATTGCTTGAGCAACTCAAAAATGAAGGCGACATAGAGGGTGTTCCATTACAAAAAAATAACTTTTAGGCAAAAATGTCTCATGCAATTTTAAGCCAGTTTTCTGCACATGCAATTAGTAATTGAAAAAAAAATAAATTTGCTTGTATTAGGAACTTTTATTGTGAATAACATACCAGCAATTGCGTCCATCTAGTACGTAATTTCGAGAAATGTAATTTTATAAAAACATTGAATTTTTCAGAAAAATGGTAATGTCGAAAACTTTAAATTTTAGGCCTATCTATCTCATAACTGTTTGACTAGGAAGTATATTAGAAATACAAAAATTCAATAATATTCTAAAACTATAACTGGTCAGCCATGAAGTAGTACAAGACTCTGCGTAATACAAAATAAATTTAGAAAGTGCTCCTAATGAGTGACTGTCATAGCACCCTTAAGGAGTGGCTATCATATAGAAAAAGCAGCTTGGAAATATCTTTTTTCTTAAAACCATAATCAGCCTTCCTCAGGAGGATTACTCACCCTGTATATAAGAGTCATATGAAGCCAATCTACTACGCAAGTTGTATAACAAGAATTTTTTTATATAAGTGTGTTGTTTCAAATTAAGTTTTAAATGCTTTCATCCTCTTAATAAATATTTGTGGAATGCTTAATTTCCGAGATATTGGCAGAAATAACTGCTTTTCTAAAGAAGATATGTTAGTTCCGGTCTACTAGGGTGATTCGAAATTTCACTTCTGAGTACTTTTCTATTCTTTAGAAATTTGTCTAAATTTAGAAGTTTACGAGATATTTGTAGAATTTGATTTTTTCACTGAAATAAACTACTACTACCGGTCTACCGATTTCTTGGAAAGTCTAATAACAGAATGATACTCAAATGGTTTGGTATTGATACCTTTAGCAGTTTGGCCGTTATCGAGGTCAGAGACATACACAGAGACACACATTTTTCAAAAACTATTTTTTGTGTATCTGCAAAAAACACGATTTCGAAAATGTTTGTCATTACAATACTTCCTTATGCTACGTGTAAAGAACAACAAATTTTTTCTGTTTATTGGAGACGTTTAGAACATATATATTTTTAAGTTTACCTAATGTCTCCTCCACATTAACTCACTATTTCCAAACCACAAAATATATATTAGGATTATTTCCTCTTTTCTTCAGAAACGACGTGTGTATATTATATAAACGAAAGCAACTAGAAAATTAACATGTTATACGTATTTACTTCTTTATGTCTTTATCTAAATTTGTTTCATCCCCTTAAATGTCCTATCGATCATCTTATCAAAATTATTATTATAAAGGAGCGTTTGTTTGTTGGTTATATGTAACATTACCCTGGGAACAAAAGTCTGACTAAACTTCGCAGTGCTATTTGTCAATTCACACGAGGATAATTACCGATGACGGTCGTCTGCGGTCTTGCACGTCACCAACGCATAGTCACATGCAGATCGATCGGATTTATCGGTCTGCAATCAAATAAACACAATAAACAACACGGGGTGTGGTAGTTCGAACCGCAGCTTATTGTTCCCCCCCGGCATCAACAAAGGGCCCTTCATTTCATGACCCGACGCCCTCCGTAACCTAACGAATTCCTTGCGCTCCTGCTCTTTTTAAGGAGGCAGTTTCATTTGAATTGCCAATTATTATTAGCTCCGTGTTGTTGTTATATTCATTACATTTCGCTCCCAGGGGTTGTAAATTCGCACTTTTCATTGATTGTTGGTATTATTTTAATTTAATTTAATAGAAAAGAGGGGTGTTCTCGAAAGCTAAGTGTACTTATTACACCTATTTCATTCCACGCGTTTCAGTTTTAACCTACATACGCCCGACATAACAAAATGGTAGTAATTCCTTAATAAATAATGGTTGGAAAATAGTATTTTATTAATGCTAATTCTGAGAAGTGTTAGCATAAAACCTAAATTTTAGTCGTGTTTTATTTTTATTATAAGTAGGGACCGGCAGTCCCTATTACTGTGCCCAATTTCGAATTAGGCTATTCATTTAAGTTTAGTCGTACTGCTAATCTCTAATTATAAGGCAACATCCGTATCAATATGAAGAAAAATATTCATATTGTTCGAATAAATGACTGATATAGTAGTCAGGTGAGCATAGCAAGGAGATCAAGTACACTGCTTGTTGCTCAGAAACTGCTGCACAATGAAGACAGTCTTAAAGCATTGTTGAGTAGAAGAATCTAAATTCTTATTAGCTTATTCGTTAAAGGAAACGCTGCAGACTTTGAACGAAAGTACATATTAGCCGTGAAGCCTAAAACATTTTATATTTATATAAATATATATACAGGTTGTACCACTTAAAACTCCCAGGGCAAATATCTCCGAAACCGATAAAGATATTTAAATTTTGTACAAAGCAGTTACTAATGAATGTGATTGACTCTAGTTTGCTCTCACAATTGTGTTCTATTCTGTGAATATATAGATGGCGCTGCGATGAACAGATTTTTTTTGATCGCCATAATCTTCATTTATAAAATTAATAGAATCTACGGTTGGTTCTTGGTGAAACATTATGAATATTAAACGAATAAAACACTTGGTTATATTGTTTCACTTAAGGACAGATTTATTGTACTCTGACACGTGTTTCGACCTCTCGGTCATTAACGAAGAGTTTACAGACTTAAACTAAACTAAGAAAGTTACCAATACCTATTTATATGTGTGGGCTAGTGTCTTAAGTACAGTGTCAATAATGGGGGTGTTTATGAAGTCCAGTTGTGTGTTTGTGACATGTTTATTTGCTGTTGTAGCTTTTTTAATTTCTAGAATTTCTAATAAATCTAATTTCCTTCCTTTATAACTATTGTGTAATAATGTATAATTATTGGTATCAAATACATGTACAAGGTCTATGCAATGTTTAGCAAAGCCTGTATTTTTATTATTGTTTAAAATTGATTTTTTTTATGTTCATTAATGCGATCTTGTACGGGTCTGCCTGTTTGGCCAATGTAGATTGCGTCACAATCACTGCAACCTACCTCATAAACACCTGATTTGTCACACAATTTTGCTTTTTCTTTGTTATTGACTAAGATTTTTCCTAAATTTACTTTGTTCACTTGGATAATATTTAAACCTAACTTTTTTAATTAGTTAGAAACTCTGCTGCTAAGAATTGGAATATAGTTAAGAGAATGATACCGCTTGTTGTTTGTATGTTGAGTTTGTTCAACAAGCGGTATCATTCTCTTAACTATATTCCAGGTCTTAGCAGCAGAGTTCCTAACGAATTAAAAAAGTTAGGTTTAAATATTATCCAAGTGAACAAAGTAAATTTAGGAAAAATCTTAGTCAATAACAAAGAAAAAGCAAAATTGTGTGACAAATCAGGTGTTTATGAGGTAGGTTGCAGTGATTGTGACGCAATCTACATTGGCCAAACAGGCAGACCCGTACAAGATCGCATTAATGAACATAAAAAATCAATTTTAAACAATAATAAAAATACAGGCTTTGCTAAACATTGCATAGACCTTGTACATGTATTTGATACCAATAATTATACATTATTACACAATAGTTATAAAGGAAGGAAATTAGATTTATTAGAAATTCTAGAAATTAAAAAAGCTACAACAGCAAATAAACATGTCACAAACACACAACTGGACTTCATAAACACCCCCATTATTGACACTGTACTTAAGACACTAGCCCACACATATAAATAGGTATTGGTAACTTTCTTAGTTTAGTTTAAGTCTGTAAACTCTTCGTTAATGACCGAGAGGTCGAAACACGTGTCAGAGTACAATAAATCTGTTCTTCAGTGAAACAATATAACCAAGTGTTTTATTCGTTTAATAATCTTCATTTGTTTTTTATTTGAAAGAGTATTAAAATTAATGTGAATTTTATTGTTTGTGTTAGTTTCCAAAATTTAACTGTTTTATAGATATTCGTGTTTAAAGAAAGTAATAGTAATTGCAGTATTTGTCTTTATATCGCTTCAATATTTAAACGGATAAAATATAACTAGCAAAGATATTTAAAATTGTTGCCTTCTTGATTGCTACATAACGTATATCGCCTTATTAGTTTTCTTCCGCAAACGTTTAACAATGTATTTCTACTAATTTTTTGAACACTTGCATAATTTTATTAAATCTAACAGGGTTAGATCCGGCGAACGAGTCGGCAACCTGAGAACGCCATTAGTACCAATCCAACGACGTGGTAACGTTTGATTAAAGTAGTCAGTTACTATGTTGCCATTATGAGCAAGTTCCCCGTCTTGATGTAACCACATATTATTTCGCAACTCTATTGGTACATCTTCCAAAAGTAGTGGTAACTCATTTAGCAGGAATTGTAAGTAGCGCACACCAGTTAATGTTTCATGATAAAAGTGGGGTCCTATGATATATCCATATAAAATTCCTCACCAAGTACAAAAACTGTTTGATTTCTTGTTTGCCTTATCCACCTAGGATTATCTACTGACCAATAACGAGCATTACACGGAAAAAAATGGTATGTGAAAATTTCACACAATGTTGTATCAATGGTAATTGTAGAAACGGTTTACATAAATTGTTAAACTCGTTGATAGTCTTCCTATTAAAATACGAAATAAAATTGTGTCAAATATTTTATCCTCTCAGTCAGAAATATTGTCCACATTGGTACTAAAAAATGTGTGAAGTAAAAATAAACATAACCGTGTTACAAATTTAGGTAATTTGTTTTAGCCTGCTGTGCATTTTCTGTCATAAAATTAGGAAATGTTGAATATTTATTTTAACAAAAAATGTCTCCAGACATTGCGGCGTGGTGGCAGACAATGGTGGGGTTGTATAGTGTTAGCAGAAGCCTTAAATACGTAACATATTTTGCAGCGTCATTTTGCCTTGATTAGGTACGTAAGTTTGGTGATTTTTTAGTGCCCTTTGTTTATTATCGCACACACACACGTACTGAACATATTGGTAAGTACTTCTATATATTACTATTTCTGTATGCAAGCGTTCTTGTTGTTTTACAATGCCAGTCATGGACGAATTCGTCAAGAATCAATTAACAGACTGGAATATGCATAACCTTATACCAATTTTTCAAGATAAATAATCTTTTGTGATAACTATAGGTTGTTGTTAATGTTAGCATTATTATGCAGGTACATATATAGCAATGAATAAGAACTTAACATCATAGATTATGCCGTAATGGCGTACTATGCATTATTTGTTACATGAGACTATTTTTTAAACGGCACAATTTATGCGTACTGTGTATGTATGAGTTACAGGCGACTCTGTTGTTAGACATATAAATACAATACTTTACTATCCTACATTTGTATAATAAGAAATCAGAAAACTTCTAAGACGCTCTTAAATAACAGTAATCTCCTTGTTTTTTTTTCTAGTTTCGACGAACAGTACAAAAAACATCCTAAAATGTTCAAGACAGCTGCGGGAAATAGATATATTGTATGGATTTTTAAAATATGTATCTTCTTTTTTTGCATTATTTCCATGAGGTAATAGAAATGGAAGTTACGATTTTATAATGCAATGCGAAGGTAACTCTGACGTCTGACGTGATGGTGTTTGGTAAGCAATGGAGGAACAATATATGGGAAAGGGCGACTGTACCTATTTGTGGGGGTTACAAAATATAAGAAGTATTTGGAAGGAGTACGTATTATAAAAATACATATAAACAAAATATATTCTCACATCTAAATGGGTTCTCTGGATTGCCAATTAATCTGCAGTCGTTTATACTAATTATTACTCCTTGATTATTTATCAACAAATTAACAAATTAATGTAAAAAAAAAATAAACACTTCGAACATAGTGATTATTTTTGCTACTTTTAATTATTAGTCGAAAAAGATATTTATCTTATTATCTTTGAATGACGTATTGAATAATTTGATTTTAGAACAGTGTATAGACGAAGAAGCGTTTATGTTATTAAACGCAGCCGACATACGTGAGCTTCTTCCAATAATTGGTATGAGACGTAAGTTTCTGAAAAAATACAACGAGTTAAAGGACTTAGAGGTAAGCGTTGCTTGACTACGTCGATATTCTAGGCTGCAAATACGAATATATATACTTTTATTCCCATCTTATTTTCAGCATGTAAACGAAGTTCCATTGGAGACAGCTGGAAGATTTATACAGTTAGTAAACGAAATCACTGAGGTCTTTCCACACGAAATTCCAGACATATATTATGTTTCATACGTAAATAACAAAGGCAAACCAAAGGCGGCAATGGGTAAGCTATAGAGCTGTTATATTCATTTGAGGAATAACTATAGAAAACTGGGACTAATAGGTACAATTACAGGTAATATATAATGACTTTTCTGATGTCATTATTGTTATTTATGTAAATAAATTATTTGAGGTACGCCAACTGAAACCACAAACGTTAATTGTGTTGATGAAAAGGTGTACATGCAACGGTAGAACAATAATACAGAACCGCTCACTACTGTGCAAGAATACTGGAAAATACAAGGAAAAGTAGATTTAAATTGTTAAAAAATAGTGGCCCTGTTCACAATTATTTTAAAAAAATTCCTTGTTTAAGCGAACAGTTGGGTTTTACACTGGTATTTCATTTCACATAAATAAATTAATTCTTTTTGTTGAAACTTTATTTTAGATTGAAGCAGACTTCAATACTATTTATCCTCTACAGGAAAATTGATTGTTTGCAAAATTGCCCCTGATGTGTGACTCAATTTTAAACATTGCTAGAGCAAAAAAGGATTCCTATTTAACAGAAGTTCTTGGGCAATATAAAAATATATATACTGACCCAGAAATTACAAGCTGTAAGTATTTTTACCACACATTTATCTTATATAAAATATTCCCATTGCAATCATTTCGGGTGTTAGGGTAGTATTTACATTAACGAGTTTGCCCTTATTCTTTCCATGCGTGAATGTGAACAAGAAACCAGGATTACACTGGAGACCATCAAAATTAGAAATGCGTCAAGGCTAGAATCTATTATAGTGTTAAATTTATAAGACTTTCCTAAATTTGTCATAAACATATTTGTTTACTTAATGAAACGGATGTTAATTTTATATGTTTAGTTCTTGATACTATAAAATTTAATAAACATAATTTCGCATTTGAGGTGTCAATACCAGCTAATATACTATCAAACCATTTTGTTGTAAAGCAGACCGAACTGCATGCTGTTCATCCATGTTTAATGTCAAAAAATAGCAAAAATCTTTTTGTCTCTGTGCGACATGCTCTTTAAACCCATTAACTCGTTGTTCACACTTTTATTTAGAAAACGTTGCTGCTGCACAGAAACTTACCTATATTTTATTTTATATTATTATGTTTATATAAGTATATTAATAAATAAGTATCAAGTTATACCTGTTTTATTTCTATACACATCCCTAATTACATCATTATTTAAAATAATTTTCCTTTAACAGCGTTTTCATTATCAAACTTCTTAATCATAATATAAATCGAAGTAATACCGCATTTCTCAAAGTAAACATTCAATTGTGTGAAAGTAGGTATATGTATATATCGGTTACAGAAATTGCGAATTGTTTGACAATGTGACAATTGTTCTTGAAATGCATTTGTATATTCATTAGCTTTGTTTAGGCAATATACTTTATGAAATAGCGATTCTTAGCACTATTTAATTTAGATATTATGTTGTATGTAGTAGGTATACATACAACATAATATCTAAATTAAATAGTGCTAAGAATCGCTATTTCATAAAGTATATTGCCTAAACAAAGGTAATGAATAACAAAATTATTCATTATTGTTTTGAAAAGAATGCTACAAATACAACATATAATGCTAGTGGATTGGATATGCAAATAGTACGAATTAATGAATATCGTACAAGTTTTAGATATAATTTGTCTTTATTTTTGAAACACTAATTATACAGCAAATAGCGACAAGGTTGTGGAACATCCCTATACAAACAACATAGAACTCAACAGCACAAGAATAGCAAAATTGTCAAACATTTTGTGCTAGGGAATATATAACATTCTTCTCTATAGATAATCACAATTTTTCGAAATATGTTAAACAATTGCTATAAAATTTATACACAAAAAATACGAAAAATCACTATTCTCTTTATAAAATTTTTATACAAAGTATTACTATATCGAATACAAAAGCTTCAAAATATAACATTGTTTGTGTAAAAAAAAAATACAAATTATATGACATGGTTACAGTTCATTATACTAAGAAGTACTACATTATGTAGCATATCTTAACACATTTTGTTTTACGAATTTTCACACAATTTTTTGTAACTTTTTAATACAATTTATCGTTGTCCCAAATCACGGGACAAATTGTATGACGAAGAGCCACAATTGTAGAACATTTTCACACAATTTTTTTTCCGTGTGCTTAATTAAAGTACCATTGTTGTGAAAACGACATTCGTCACTCCACATGATATGATTTATAAAGTTACTCTTTTCCGCTAACATTACAGAAAATTAGGCCAGAAAATCAAGTCTGTGTTGATTATCTCGTATTGTTATGCGGTGCATTAAATGAACTTTATGCGGACAGTATTTATTTTATTTTAAAATACTACGGCAAAAAGATACATTGAGATCATGCTGTTCCTTTAGTTGCCGTAATGATGTATGTGGATTATTATTAACTGTTTGTGGTACGCTGATGTAATTTCATCATCTCTTACTCTCTTCTGCCTTAATTGTTTTTGTTCTTTGAAGCTACCGTAATTTCTGAGATTTGCACACAGGCTTATGAATGTTTAGTGATCTGGTAAAGGCCTGTTTGGAAAGCGTTGAGCATATAATCTCACTGCTTCATATGCATTTCTACGGGATTCTCCATAAATTAAAACCATATTCAGTTTGTCTTCATTTGTGTGTAAAACCATATTTTTAATACGGAAGAGAACTAATAAGACGATATACGTTATGTAGCAATCAAGAAGGCATCAATTTTAAACATCTTTGTTAGTTATATTTGATCAGTTTAAATATTTAAACAAAATAGAGACAAAAATTGAAATTACTCTTACTTTCTTTAAACATGAATATCTATGAAACCGCTAAATTTTGGAAACTAACACAAATAATAAAATTTACATTAATTTTAATACTCTTTTAAATAAAAAACAAATGAAGATTATGGCGATCAGAAAATTCTTTTCATCGCAGCGCCATCTATATATTCACATAATAAAACACAATTTTGAGAGAAAACTAGAGTCGATCACATTCTTTAGTAACTGCTTTTTACAAAATTCAAATATCTTTATCCGTTTCCGAGATACTTGACCTGGGAGTTTTAAGTGGTACACCCTGTATATATATATTCACCCTATTCCCCAGATTTTACTTCAATCCGATTATCATCTCCTTCCAAACTTGAAAAAATAGCTCAGCAGTAAGAGATTCTCGTCTAATTCCGAGGTAATCACTGCTGTAAATAGCTATTTCGCGGACGTGGATTCATCGACCTACAATGAAGGCATTACTAATTTGGAATATTGATGGAATAAGTGTGTTCAGCGAACTGAGGAGTATATTGAAAATTGAAAACTAAAATGTATTTGTCAAAAGAAATTAGGCCATGTGGTTTCCGAACCACCCTCGTAGAGATCAAAGAGCAAAGGTAAAAATGAAAAAATAACTGAAAGCTACTACAAGAGAAAAGAAATTCGGAATTATTATAGGGAAATAAAGAAAGCGAAAAGAAATTTCAACCATACAATATTCACTAAGGACAAAGATGGAAACTGATAGGAGACGAAGATGACATGAAACGAAGATGGCTGGAATATTTCTGCGATATGGTAAATGATGCTACGACAGTGGAAAAAAAGTCAGGTATGAGAATCGGAGTGAACAACGAATGGGGAACTGACCAGGGAACAGCCCAAGAAGCAAAAGTATATTGGCAGGGAATCTAAAGTGTGGTGAAATTACGTAACAGATTGCATGAAATAATACTGAGAATATGGCGAGAAAAACAAATGCCAGAAAAATGGACAAGTGATACCATAATCTCTAATACAATAACTATAGAGGTTTTTCATATTAGACGTAGGGTATAAAGTAGTAGCCACACTTGTCAAAAATAAAATAGAACTGATGGCTGAATCATAGCTAGGAGAATATCCGGTATATTTCAGAAAGGGCTGAGGAACGACTGGTCAAGTATTTACGATCAATCAGACACTAACGACCTGCTGCAAATACACAATTCATGTAGTGGTACTGCTTATCGACATCCAATAGGTATACGATTCAATAAAAATAACTAAACTATTAGAAAGTATGAAAAAGCTCCGAAAGTTAACAATGCTACTGCATATAGCACTGACAAAAACAACAAGTAATGCGAGAATAAAGAGGCCAAACAACGTAAGACTTCAACGTCAGAAAAGGGCTGAGGTTAGGCGACTCTCTCTCTCTCCGAGTAAACAAAGATAAAAGCAAAATAATGTGAGTAGGAGAACCTCAACTTAACACTACTATAAGAATAACCACTAAGCCGAGCGTAGTGGAATTTGATGAAGTTAACATATTTGCATATTTGGGTGCCAGAATAACCTGTGCATATGAGGAAGACAAAGAAGTTGATCAACGATTAATATACTTAACAGCAAAACTCCACTTACTGTGATCAAAACACCTATCCAGAAACGCTAAAGTTCGGCTCTATGAAACACTGTTGCGACCAACTACAACATATGGCTGTGAAACCTGGACACTCAATAAAATGTCACAAGAAAGTTTGTTGAGATTGGCACGAAAAATATTGAGAAGACTATTAGGAGGAACGAATATAATTCATGGGTATGAGAGAAGAACGAACAGAAAGACATGCATATAAAAGCAAGACTGCAGTGGCTTGGTACCATTGAAAGGATGACAAAAGAGCGAATGCCGAAAAGGATGGCTTGTAAAACACCTAGAGTCAAGAGAGGAAGACCCAGGAAACGGTGGCGAGAAATGGTTTTACAGACCTAAGTGAGAAAAATTTGCGAATTGGTTATGCAAAGCCAAAAGCAGAAAAGAGTGGAAAACTGTAGGCCTAAATGGCCTGTATATAGCTATATATGTTTATATATAAAATGCTATAATATAGGTACCTGTTTTATTCTTGTACAATTTCTACCCCACATGGTTGTTTGATTAAAACGTTTATATTTGACATTTAAATATTGTTGGTTCGATATTTTATTTGTCACCAACTTCAAAAAACATAAAATTAGCATGCGATAAAGTGAAGTTTATAGTACCGAAGTAAAAAAAAAACTTATCAAGTAATCAAAATAATACAAAATTACTTGTCTTTTGTCGCGCCACATCGAGTTCTTTTGACAGATGAAAATAGTAAACCAACTTGATTGAGTTTCAAATGACTTTTGCAATTAAAAATCCTGAGCTAGCTTTATCCGGTGACTAAAAAAAACTCGTTGCTAAATTCACCCCGGGACTAAAGAGCACAAACTCTCAGCTTGCCAAGTGCATTTAAAAGATCACTAAGCGCCACGGTAACATATTCGATAAATAGCATTTTAATGATGGAAGTAGAAAAAATTATTAAATATTATAGTATTGATCGAAAAGAGGCTAAGGATTGGTACTTAAAAAGATACTAATGATTCGAATTGATTACTCATCTACTCACCATTTAATTCCATTTGTTTACAAATTTGATAATTTGGACTGATGGAAAACGATATTATCATCGTTACCTAAAAGCTCGCTCTGTTCAAAAACAAAATTATTATAATTAAGATAATAATCACTAATATGTTATTTTTCATTTATAACTACGTTGTTGTTTGTCCAAATCATCAAAACTATTTACTTACAGTTTCTAAACTTTATCTAAATTTAGTGTTGCTTGTAGAATATATTTTGCATATTTCTCAGTGAAAATAATAAATTTGACGTGTGTTAACTTTGAATGTAACTTTTTCCACGTTAAACAAGTAGAAAACCACTCGATACTAGGAATATATATTTTTTATGCAAAATATCTTCAAAATATTTCAAGCAAGTAAACACAAATACAGGAGAAACGCGAGAAGAAGAAAAAGGTAGAGGTTATGAATATTTCAGCGGATGTCATGTGTAAGTAGCACCGCAATCTTTCTTGTTATTCAGACAACAGAACTTTATTTCATATGACATAAATAATACAAGAGGTACGGCATGAACGTTTTTAGAAGAAAAAAGAAGCGTACACACTCACACACATGTAAAGAATCCAACGAAACGATAAACATATTTTTAACACCACCCGTGCATGCTAATGGTATGCCTTATATTAATACTTTGTCCTATAATGGAGATGTTATTATTAAATCACGTATTATCCTTTATGGTCGCGTCATCTTTTCTTTCTCCGCTTGTCCGTTGTTGGCGTGAAAGATGAAGTCTTTATAAAGCGTCAGCCAGCAGCCCCATCATTCAATACATTAATTCTGACAATACTTAAACTCGGGCTGGCGCGGTACTTTATACGTACAGCGTGTGAATGCACAATGCTTTTTCTGCTGTTGTAATTATTGATCGCACTTGGTGCTGTACTCTGATCTGTGTGCAAATGTTTGATAAATAATTAGCGGACGATTACTATGGCGGCGCGTGACTCGGCGTGAGGCCATACATCACACGGTACCCAAGGGATTAGAAGCTGCTTCTCCCCATGTATGTACACATACACATTGAGTTAAATATAACCTACGACCTACGGCTTGGCGTTATCTTACTTGGAACGACGGCTCCGAAATTATTAAATTTCGAGTACAACGCAGAAAGTCACAAATCAATGAAAAGTAAATTATTGATATAACACGATATTAAATGTAACATGAATGCGGAATTTTGGTAAATGACAAATGTCTACACACATACGAGGTAGACGCCATAAATTCTCGGCCTGATATGGAAAAAAAAACTTGGAACAATATAAGAATTTTTATTTTTCAATGTAATCTCTCCTAACTTCTATACATTTATTACAACGATGTTCTACAACAGCTGCTTGCAACTCATTGTCGTCCTTAAAGCTATGTACGTCACCTAAGGTCTTTTTTTAAATTAGAAAACAAAAAAAATCACAGGATATGAGCCATATCCGGACTATACGGTGGATGTTCCAATTCTTGAAAGCCGCGAGGATCGTAAAACACAACCACTGTTTCATACCCTGTGACAATGGACTCCAAAATCGGTTTTGGTTCGTCTCCACACATGTTTAAAAACGGCTACGCACATTCGACTCGCCGTTCACGTTAGAGAGCAGAAAGAAGTCGCGGTACCCATCTAGCACTAATTCTATTCATACCCAAATGATCATGGAGAATTCGGCGAATACTTGCTTCGGAAATGTTTATTATCATTGCTAATTCCTTCACTTTCAAACGGCAATCTTCTAGCACTAAATGTTCAATAAATGAAATTTGTTGAGGCGTTATCACTTCAATTAGTCGACCCGACCGATCAGCATCTTCCAGGGATTCTTGTCACAAACGGAAACATTTTGCCCAGTTTTTTACAGTTGAATACGAAGGAGATGAATCACCGTAAACACCGTCTAAACGTTGTTTAATGTGATAAGGTGCATGCCCTTCTTTTGTTAAAAATTTAATGACCGCACGGTACTGAGTTTTTGTCACTTTGGTTGGCTGGTTACTAAAAACTACTAGGCTTCGAACCGTCATATTTATAGTGTACACCTCGCGTATGTGCATGCATGACGTGACGGAGTTTGAATAGGTTTGAACCTGTCTAAGTCTGTCAGGCCGAGAATTTATGACGTCTACCTCGTATATCTGCATTTAAGAGATACCCATTTTCACGGATTCACTTCTATGCGATTGATTGTTTTATTATATACAGTCGTTCAAGCTAGGCAATTCAAACATGTAAGAGGAAACATGGATTTTACTGCTTGAACTATACTCGAATCGCCGAACAGATGCAGTAATAAAAGTGCGTAATCACAATGTGATCAAGGCATTCTATGCATAAAAACTGTCGGCGGCAAACATCGTTTACATTAGCCTAAACTTTAATAGTATCACGGCTCGCAAGTGTTTATATACTTTTATTTTACTTTTCGGTTTCCGTTAAATCTGTTGTGGCTGCATTTATTCTGTTTTCTTTCGGATATTTTGAGCAGTGTTTTTAAATACGCACGTAAGTAATTTTATTTACATCCGAAATGTTACAAATTATAAGTTATTATATCTTCTAGGCTATAATTCGACAGTAATTCAAATATTACTTCAATTTCCTTGTTTCTAGCAAAGTTATACATAGTAGCAACAGAAAGGTTTTCAGACTTCCACCATACCACTGTGAAATGAATCCTATTGAGTGAATATGGGCACAAGTAAAGGGATATGTTGCTAGAAACAATACTACATTTAAGTTATTAGATGTGAAGAACTTATTCCAACAGGCTATTGATAATACTTCACCAATAAATTGGAAAATGCAGTGAAGCATGTCCTTGGAGTAGAAAAAAATGTGGGAACTGGATAATATAATCGATAAACATATAGAACCCATAATAATCAATGGGAGTGATGATTCATCAACATCGTCACATGAATACGACTAATTGTGTTCCAATTCCTAATAGGGGATATTCCGAAATATTGATAGACTAAATGAACGTATAACATGCAGTAACTTTGGATCAACATCAAAAGAAATTGCAGTTCAAGTGAATATAAAACCTTAATATCGCAGTAAATACGTGCAAGCTACAACAGGTACTACAAGCAGTGATACTTCACCATTTAAAGTGGAAACTGTTAATGCTTTAACATCTCCACTATCACAAAAGATTGTTAAAGGAAATTATCCAAAAATAGACCACTTAGATGTAGCATATAGTAGTGGCAGCATAATCCCTGGCAGCCAGTAAAAGTTATATTTCAAGCACTTACCAAGAAGAGCAATTGAAAAGCATCTCAGGTGCTAGGTCAATTCAGATTATCAAGAGAAACTCTCGACAGTATATTTGGGTACCAGATAATTGTTATTTTGTTGTTGAAATGTTCAGCAACATTACAAATTTTAGTATTATTAATATATTATTAATTTAAAAAAAATTAGGTTGAATACCAGCTTTGTGGAAATTGGAGATAATTTTGATATAAGTTATTCACAAGCAAGTAAGGTATTCTGATCCAGTCAAACAGTCTTTATCGTGGTCGGAGTACAAGAAGTGTAACACAATAAAATACCTGATATCTTACCCCAGATGGCATAATTAATTTTATATCACCAGGTTTTTCAGGGAGAATATCTGATAAAATGCTCAGAGGACAAATTGGTTATTTGCAAGTGCTACGACCTGAACCCTCAGTTATGGCCGACAGATATTTTAAGCATTTAGAACCTTTGTTAATAGATATAGGATATAGATTAATTAGACCTCCTAGTGTCGCGCAACACAAGAAGCCATCTAAAAAAGAAATAATTTAAAAAAAGAATAGCTAGCTTGCGAATTCATATAGAACGTACTACCCTAAGGATTAGGGAGTTCAAATTATAAGGACCACATTCTTGTGTTAATAATTTCTTAGTTCCACAAGTAGATAGTGCTGTGCCTATTGCTGCAGCTTTAGTAAATCTACAGGGACCTTTAAAAAATAGACAGTATAATATAAGTTGATTAATATTTAGTTTTGCTTATGAATTTTTTAATTAGTAATAATAACTGTTTTAAGAAAATATATTAATTTGTTTTTTATTATTTGTATTGTGAATAACACTTGAAATTTACATTTTTGTATTATATGCCATGTAGTATCAATAAAGTAACAAACCTACTACACTTTGACTGTTTTGCAAGAAATATATCTCATCCCATCTGCTTCTGAGGTGTAAGAGCTATACTATTACAATATAAATAAAAATGCAGTATAACTAAATAAATTTATACATTTTAGAGAATAGGTTTTACACTTTTGTAAATTTTTAAAAAAATACATTTTGTCCAAAAGTCTTCTAATACTACTAAAATTTCATTATAGTGAATACATATGATTTTCACTTCTTTGTTTTCTTCAAATTTTAGATCAGCTACACAAAATAAACAATATGGCCTTCTGCTTGCATACATCTGTAACTGCACTTGCACATTATATTTAGCACTTATTTCATGTGCTTCAGAAATATAGTACTTGTAGGTTTTTGTTGACGTGGGACATTTAACTTCAACAACAAAGTTGTCTCATATACCATCAGGAGATGCACTAATAAATGGATAATCTTGGCATATTAATAATCCACTACCTGCAATATTAATATCCAACTTCCTTTTTACTTCTGCAAGTTCTTGACCTTCCAACTCTGTTCCTCTCTGCATTGCTTTTGTATCGGGCAGTTTACAAGCACCCAGTACGGTTTCCACTAAATACAAAGTTCACATTTGTACTGCAGCTTGGTTTGTTTTTCAATTTCTGCACAGACTGTTTCTCTGATGTTTTGTTTTAAATAATGAAGAAAACCATCAACGGAAGAACCTCCATTTGTCACAAACACAATCATTCCATGATAAAGAGACAGTAAAAGAACATTTGGTATTTCGTATTCTGTTGTGTGTTTTATTATTTGAGAATTTACTTTATTCCGATTAAGCTCTCTCAGTACTCGGCCAACTAATGATGGTACATTTAAAGATAGTTTGGGATGTCTAAGTGGACCTAATTTACTAGCCCTTAAATATCTCAATGATGTTCCCACTTTGGAAAGACGAGATTTTTTCCAGTAGCTTTCCACAGAGGTGGTGGCAGGTTCTTCACTTCTACAATGAATCCACATCAAAAAGGCAATAGCATGCGTACATCCACCGGCAATATTTATATTAAAACTATATATTACAAAACTCAATTATATTACCTGCTGTATAAACACGATATTGTACTATCTCAACAATTTTATTAGTTTCATCCACACTTAGGGTAGCATTATATGTTTAGTATGTACTTTATGCTCTGGGCAAATTTTGCGTTTAACAATATATTTCGTCTATTCCCTTTTAGGTTGCGCCGGTTGCGCATACCCAACAGCAGAATCCCCATATTGTTCTCTTAAGAGGGGCGTTTACCTGTCGAAAATTAAGGCATCGCCGTTTCGCGTTTTTTAAACTCATTTTGTAATTTTAGAATCTCAAATTTGGGTTAGTGATGCAAAAGGCATCAATTTATAATGGCAAGGTCCGTTTTTGTACTAATTTATTTTCTTAAAAAAGTTATGTGTCTCAGAAATAACCCCAAAAATGCATGAATTTGATGAATGTCTACTAACTAAGGCTGATACAAAAAAAGAAAAAAACGACCTCCCCGCGCCAGCTGCACATTTGATGTACGACATAAAAAAAAAAACTTTCTGTAATTATTTTTGAAGATAAAAAACATTAAACAGTAAACATTGTCACACACATTTTGCACGTCGTTTTTCGAAGCTTTTGCGTCGTCTATCCCCACTATACGGTATCTCTACCAGTCCTAGGGAAGACAAAAATCTATCGGAATCGGTCGGCTATTCCAAGTCAGAGTGACAGTTTGTAATTAAAAAGAAATGTCATATAATATTCGAGTGTAATGTCACGAAATACGAATGGGTGTCATGGAGACAAGGTTTGTCAATAAAACTAAAATTGACATGACTGACAGTATAGAGAAATTGTAGAAATAAATGTATGTGTCTATTTAATGAATTGGATATAAATATACGTAAATAACATTAATTAGTGATATTAAATAGTTACTCCTATAACTGCGTATTCTGTTTTTTTTTTTAAATTAACGAACGATTCACGCTACAATAATATAAGTTATGGGCAAGCGAAAATTGGATTATCATAAAAGATCAATCATACAAAGAAGTAAGCATGCAAATCGTATGAAAAATCAAAATACGAGGTAAGTAATTTTTAGTCTACAATTTTATTTACATTATTTTGATATTTGTTAATTCGATTTAATTTAACTAAGTACATAATACCAATATGCGAGTAGATTTCAGAATTTAAATATTTGACGATTCATTTTATGTGTATATTAAAATTTTCATTTTGGATTGCCTTTCTTACAGTCCGCTTTTAATACATACGCTTTTGCTGTTAGGTCTGATGCAACTTCCATTGATTTGTCATCCCCTGAAGGGGTTAATGTTGGAAACTCTGAACACATCTATTTAAGCAACTCACAAGGTAATGGGAAGTACGTATTACAATCGAAACTGTAGACTTTGGGCATTATTTACAAATTTACAAATTATTACAGTTACAAGCTTCCACCTGAAAATGAACCCGAGGAAGGTAATTTTCTTGTAAAAAAAGAAACCAGGAACGATAATTCAGCAGTTAAAAAGTTTTGGCAGCCATGAATCGTCATATGGAAGCAATTCAACTCACATGACTTTTTTAAAAGAATTGAGAAATGGATTAAATTGTAAATTTGTATTTAAATGTAGCATATGTGGTGCAATTGAAAAACTGTTTTCTAACATTGAACGTGATAGCTCAAAAGATATGGGCATAAATGAAGCTGTGGTAAGACATTTAAAAATTTGTAATCACCTGGAAGTCGTTATGATTACGGTGTCTATGTGTTATTGTAGTATTTGCTCTTTATATGTTTTAATGTACATAGAAATTAGACTCAAAATAATGTTAGGTGTCCCCCGGGAAAACTATAAACTAATGATTTTGTTATAGTAATCTAAGCTATTTATGTCTATATTAGTGTAAAAGTCAACATTTTCAAGGAGATGCTTAAAATATTTTGAGTATGGCTAAATAGCTACCGCAAACGCTTGTCTTCAAAATGTGCATTGTAGGTTTTTGGAAACTTGTGCACGGGACAAAGTTTTACTCAAATGGAAGAGCGTTTTTCAATTATGAATATGCCTACCATGTCTTCGCGAACGTATTATGATATACAAAAGCACGTTCATGAAGTAATAAAAGAAAATGCCGTGGAAGAAATGGCGGAAGCTGCAGAAGCAGAGAAGGCTGAAGCTATATCTAAAGGAGAGCTAGATAGTGATGGGTTTCCACTTCTAACTGTAGTTGTTGATGGTACTTGGGCTAAAAAATCATATAAGTCTAAATAATATATTAAACACAAGAAGTTCTTCATAAAAATTAAGAATACTTGATTATGTACATAATTTATTATATATTATTATTTGTTATACACATGTATGTATTTGTATATCGATCAATTATTTGTAATAAAGTAACTTCATCATTTCTGAAATTGTTTTTTTATAAGAATTTCTTTTTTATTATTTTTTTCTAGATCTATTTATCATTACAATTGTACATTATAATGAGAAATAATGTTGTACTATTGTGATGGCTGAAAATAAATTAAAAAGAGAGTATTCTTTTATTCTAAACAAATTGAATGTATTAATTTTCATCCGACTTTAAGATGTGCATTAAAGCGAAGTGAAAATGAACCCATTTAATTTGTTCACATCCAAAAATAATAATTAAATATTTCAAAATATGAATAAGTATATGAAAGTAATACGTGACTAGACCCGCAAGAAGGCAGTTCCGTAAGTTTTTCATTCTTTATACATATGTTTCCCATCTATAGTATTCCTTTATCTATGAATAAAACCGAAGCGTTCGGATCGGAACCTCATAACGTGTAGCTCCACCCACTCACACCCCCTTGCGTCGACTCGTCCCGCGAGTAATATAAGTTGCATACGTTTCTATTTGTAGGTAAAGGCCCCTCTTAATGCACTAAATAAATTAAAGCAGTATACATAATTCGGTTTCTTCACTTATCAAGAAGAAGAATATGTACTAAGTTAACAATACAATTTTAATACGTTTTGTATATGCATAATTCCTTATATCAAATACTACGCCGTTTACTATTTTACCGACATGCATAAGACTTTATTGTGATCACGTGAACCCAACGTGATCACTGCATCTGTTCGGCGATTCTAGTATTGTCCAGTTTCCTAATGCGGAGAATTAAACTATAAAAAAAAAGTTTATAAAAGTTTGAGAGCATCTCTATTTATCAAATGACCAAATTGAAACTTTTCGGACTTCATAGTGGTGGGGATATGACTATGAGTGTAATAATCACATATTTATTAATTTTCAAATACAAATATACTATCATTAGCAATTAATATTGTGAAGATTGTTATCTACCTGTAAGTAATAATTATTTATTTTTTGCACGACCCTTGCATAATAGGCACGTTCACTCCCTTAAATGAGGGAGTGAAGTGACTCTTTTGCTCCCTTGGTATAAAAAACATAGCCAACTCAATTTATGAATTTAATCGTTTATTTAATATTAATATTGACATTAATGTTAGTACCACCATTAATAGTGAACAAAGATGTTAATGGACTAATCACACGTTGCTTAAAGCCGCTAGAATTGGACAGTCGATTTTCTTTTACATTAATATCCACTTGATTTGACCCACTGGAAGTTGACGGTCGATTTTCCTTTTCCGAGTCTTTTCCGATTAGAATTTTTTCGGAAATCAAATTCTTATTAACTAATGAATTTTCAATATATCCCTCTGCGACAGTATCAGATTTCCATCCGCCATGACGTTTTATAACTCCAATTTCAACACCTGAATCGGCCAGAAAAGATGTTGATGAGCGCCGAAAGCAGTGGCCGGTGTAGGAAGATGGATTGGGTAAATTGAGGTATGAAGCTATTTGCTTAGGCAATCCTCCAAAATTATTCTTACCTACGGGTTGTGTGGAACATTTGTTATTTCTGTAACATACAAAAAACCGTCTATGATCTGTGTTTTCTTTCCGCAGAACCATATATTTTTTACAAATAACAACAAAATCAATTGCACAGTTTTCTTTGGAGACTATCGTAAATGCTCTATTTACATGATTTTTGGTATTGTTTACAGATACCAAAATAGTTGATCCCAAGTCTTGGACATCATCTACTGTCAATTTTACCAGTTCATCCGATCTTAAAGCCCCAGCAATTCCCATAATCATTGCTACCTGAAATCATAGTGTATAATTATCTTAAATTAGAAACATTAACTTTTTTAGTTTACCTTAACCATCAAGTACTTTTCTTCTGGAGCGTCTATTAGAAATTGATGAACTTGCTCCTTAGTAAGAATTTTTGATTTTTTTGCCTGGTATCCAGTATTTTGTCTTTTAAGGAATGCTACTAATCGTGAGTACTTGCTGATGTCGACATTATTTTTCACGCTAAGAGTAGCTTTTATCATTGAATAATGTGACCACAGTGTTGAAGCCTTAAAATGCTTCGCCTTTTCGGCAAAATATACCAGGAGCACACTCTCGCTATGAATTTCATCTACTTCTTTTACCAGACACCAATCACAAAATTCCTTGAAGCACTTTTCGTAGATCTTCCTAGATTTTTCTGGCAATAAATTCACAACTATTTTTGAAGCCGTTTCTTCAATAGTTTCGTCACACATTTTTCCAATGCTTATTTAACGAAGCGAAGAAAATACGGGCAGTTTCTCGATATTCACAAAAAACCAATATGGCTACCCTTATTTATCGGTCGTCAAGGGTTTCCATCAGAACCAGCATGATTTTTGCGTTCGACAACTGGAAACGTCATGTTGACAATTTTTAAAAAAAGTTAGATTTCTTCAATTAAAATCGTTTGGGTCGTGCAAAAAATAGTATATACACCTCGGGAGTGAATGAATTTCTCCTCGGTGCTTTGTAGAGCCCTCGGGCTTCGCCCTCGGGCTACAAACTGCACCTCGGAAAAAAACATCATTTCACTCCCTAGGTGTATAATATACTATTGTAGTTAGAGAACATTAAAGAAATATAAAAATGCTAAAATAAAGGATATGTCAAATTGTGAACTAAAAATATAGGTTAAGTCAACAATGAAAAAGATAAATAAATACATTTATCAAATGAATTGATAATATAACTTTTATTTTGAAGATAATAATAATATTCCTTTATTTACTCATACAATACAATTATTAAGTTAAAGTTAAATAAAGAAATTGTTGCTAAATTAATATTAATAATAACTAATATAACTCAATTCTAACCTCATACTCAATGCCCGTAAAAGTTAAACGGATTTTTTTATTAATTAATTTGATTGTTCTGAACAATATATGTATTTAATATTTTATTAATTAGTACAACATGCAGTATGAAATGTATAAAAATGAAATAAAATTATTTTACAAAAATAAAATTCGTTCTCAAAAAGTGAATTATATATATAGAAATTAAACATACACGTTTAATTTTAATTATATAATATAGAATAAATGTAATTCGATAGATTGAATTAAGGCAATACAAGGAAAATTATACAATCGTGACAATATATAAATATAGAAAAAGTGTATGATTTATTGCCTAATCGAGAAGAAACTCGCGGTGATAATACTATACTCATTTACTATAGTGCTTCAGAATTTTCACGTTAGGAGAAAATACCTTCCTGTTTCACTTCAGGCAAATTAATTAAGTAGTTCCCTCTTCTATGTATCTCCCTTTCAATTCATTTAAGATTTTCATGAGAACTTTAGCAATCGACCGATTAACATTGGACAGATATAGGCAAAAAGTGAGAAACCGAGGAGTTTCATGCAAATAAACACTACCAACGGCATCAAATATTAACGATAATTATTACTATCGATCACTGATAATTTACATAAAAAAATTATTAATATATACTTACTGCTAATATACAAATGAATATGAATGTTCTTATTTGTATCAAAACAGTGTATGTATATGCATGTATAAATTCTCTTAGGTCTTCATATATTGCTTGAAACGCTTCCACATTCGTTGTTAAATATATTATAACAAGGATACTAAAATAAAATAAAATGTTAGTATCCTTATGACCTATTTATTTATCACTGCCAAAGACTATTATATGAGAGCATTTGATCGGTTGTCGACAAATATCAAGTCTAATTTTCCGTCCTAATCCCCGATTTTTATACAACTAGATAAGAAACTTCAATGTTACACCAAATGAAGCAGCAAAAACACGACATGGAGTGGTATAAGGTATCACAGAACGTGTTTATCACGCCTTGTCTACTTATTTCTCTTGTGCTTCGTCGCTACAGTTCCACATTTAATAAAATATACAGGAACCAAAAATGTCATTTTTAAATTTTGATAAGATTTTGAATGTAACCCATCCTTTCTATTATTATAAATTCTTAATAAATAGCTTTAGGTTTACACCAATAAATAATTTGTACATTATTTATTCATATTTCAGACGACGTACATAATTTAAATGTACATTACATATCCAGTGAGTATACGGAATCGAAAGCAATTATTGTAGTCACGCAAGTATTATAGGTCGGAACAAGAATTTAAGAGAAATTGGAGAAAAATTAAGCATGTTATAAATCTTGAAATGGCCCTTTTACAAAAAAATTAAAATATATAGCATTTAGAAATAAGTGTTTTTTTTTCTAAAATAACGTTTCTTTCAACAAAACAGCCTTTCTTCAAATGCTCAACATGTCACTGTAGGCGTCATCATCTCTCGAAGAGTGCAAAAACACCTTTAAGTTTAAAATTCTGTCTACGCATCCATAGTCCTTACAACCAACATATCAAATCAATTACAAATATTGTAATAATATGAAAATTTCCTCCGTTCAGGCAATTCTGAAGATCAGCACGGATTTTTTCATGACCAAGCTGCTGTCATATATCTTGCGACTATCACATAGTTTGCAAGAAATTGGACATACATGGTCAAATTGACGTTTTACATACATATTTCATAGTCCTTTTGATATCACAGACTGTCATAGAGCATGGACTATGTTTAAAAATATTCTCATAGCCCTATCTAAGAGTCTTGTAATCATACTTATGCAATAAGGGTAACTATGTGTTCTACAATGGGTTTAAATCATGTGAATTCTGTTCTATATCTGGTGTTCTTCAGAGATCAAACCTAGGCCCAGTATTTTTTATATTATTTATTATTGACTTAATGGAATTCTTGAATTGTTCGGTCCGTGTGTATATCAACAACAAAATTTTGTAACAGACTGAGGTTTAAATTATAAATTGCCGCTTAATGTTCATAGATGCTATTTTGTATCCTACACGAGGCGAGTACATCCTTTATCTTCCACTTATTTTATAAACGACTGGCACTTTTAATCCAAGATCGCCATCTTGGATTAACTCCTCCCCCACAAAGTCGAAAACTTTGGATTGATATCCAGACTTCAACTAGATGTATCATAATAATTTCTAGTCCACCTTTTGCAAGGCAAAGACCTTTTTTGGGAACTAGTTACTTTACTATCAGAGAAATAAATAAAACAAATGGAAAACATCCAGAGAAAGTGTTGAAATTTCTCGAAGAGATATCATTTGTGCCCTTAGTAATATTTTCATTTACATTTATCGGACGAGGAACTCAAAAATTTGAAAAAATCAAGGAAATCAGATGAATCGATCTTAAAAAGTATAAGATTTTTTATAAAGTTAGATATAGTTAATTCTCGTCTTACTTCTAATGATTCAACTCCATGTTGATCTATGAACAACCTTTATTCAAATCCGCGAATAAAACTTAATGCTCGCAATGATATAGTGATAAAGATAACATTATCAGAGAAGGTAAGATTTTCATCTAAGACATATTGAGTAAAATGAAGTTTTTTGGTCAAACATACCAAATTTGATAAAGAAGTTCTTGTACTTAAATAATGCAGATATCTACATTTGTATGTGATGATTACACAATAATATAAAGTTTATGTCAATTTAGATTATTGTCTAATTTATAATATGTATAGAAGCAGTACATATTAATTTTGTACAGATAACAATACTTGTACGTACATTATGTACCAATTGAAAACAATAAATTAGCATGTCGTCGAATAATTTTTATTATAATCGATTGCAGTTAATTTATAATCCCATAAAAACAATAAATAAGTGAAAAACAAACATACCAGTAGATATATGTGGATAATATTAATCGATAAAATATTAATCACTATCATTAACGTAATCTACTGATCTATATTGCATATTTATAATTAGTTCACACATTATTTCCATTAATAACGAGCTACCGCTCCAAAACACTAAATTATTTAATGGTTGATTACGAAATATTATACATACAGGCGTATCAATAGCATTCATTTCACAGACGGGTAATGGCTTTTAAACGGCTGCCCTTTTTTTATTAATGTTTAATTTCGGATCAAATATTATGGTTCATTTCAATATATAATAAATCGTGTTTTCAAGCAATCAAATAACACATAAAATTTTGGCATTAACTGATATTTCATTTGATGTGCTGTTTTGATTATTTAAGGCTCTCTGCAAAAAATATGTTTTACTTTAATAATACATGGTTATTATCAGTTTATATCTTTCAAAGGTGATTGTATTCAATAAATTGAAATTCAAATACTGAAAAGTAAATTTATATTTATAGTATAGATATTTATCCTGTAGTTATCTAACATATTACACGATAATGCAATGTTAGCGCAAATGTTGATTTAATGGAATGAGTAGTGATGCCGAAAATATTTGCACCCGACATTTTTGCAAATATCCAGGTTTTAAGTCCCTCGCATAATAAAATGGTATTTTCAAACTCCTTTCTTCTCACTAGTTTCAGCATATAATGGCACCAGTTGTGTGTTAATTCAACTAAATAACCTAAATGATACTAAAGAGTGCGGATTTCCCAAAACTGGTTGTTTAAAAGGTAGGGTCAGAAACCCAACTTTCGTTTATTAGGTTACCGACTAATAAAAGAAATTTAAAGAACAATATTAATGTATTTGAACAACAGGTACCTATATTTATTTAAGAAAAATGGTGATATCAAGTTCCAAGAATATAAAAAAAAATTAACCAATCTATTGAAATGAAACGCAAAATGACAAATTATTTGAAGAAAAATTGAATGATTTACTAAAACCAAAATTAATGAAAGATAATGAAATATTCGAAAAAGTTAAATTGAATTAGGGTAATTCCGGGTTAGATGGTGAACAAAATTTTAAAAGGCAGTATTTTATCACTAATGCGTATTTAACATACATAAATTAGGCTTTCTTTCCTAAAATATATAAGGAACATAAACGTAACTTCTAAAGTACAAAAAAATGTAAAAAACAAATTAAAAAAAATAAAACTTCTTTTTTCCCAATTCACCATCACACCTTCAACCTATGGGTGTGATGGTGACACCTTAACGGGACAGATGGTGGATTGGAAATTGGAAAAGTCACTTTGTTGGCCTTTTCTTTTTGTCCTCGTTTTTGCCACAGAGGTCGCACATGTTGCAAAATTTGGTGCAATCTTCATGTAACCATAAACTGCAAATGGTACACTGAATCCAATCTACTTGTTTTTTGGTGAGTAGGTAGGATTCACCACAACCAACACAGCAATATTCTTCTTCTTCGATCTCTTCTTCGTCGTTTAGTTCAATCTCAATAGATGATTCTGAATCCGAGTCTTTGTAATTTTTTACGGAATTTACTTTTTTTAGTGCTTTTGTTTTTTTTGTTTTGGTATTTTTCTTTGTTTCTCCAGGATTTTTCATTTTCTTCTTGTTTTGTTTAGATTTCAAGGATGCAATTGAATCAGGGGAATTAAGAACCGCTGCCAATTGTCTGGAATTTTTCCTTACTTTTTCGACTTTCTCAACAACTGAAACTGGTGATATTTGGTCCAACATTTTTCCTGGTGTTATTAGCTGATCACCTAATCCTTCCTGATCTGTTGAGTTTTTTCGTGCAACTGAAGCAACAGATGTTGAAGTACTGGGTTGAAGCGGCATTTCCTCATCTTCACTTGATCTTTTTCGTCCAACTGAAGCAGAAGACTTCGATGTAGTAGGTTGAGGCGTTACATCTCTTGTTAATCGTTCTTGATTTTCCTCTCTTGTTTGGTGAGTGTTAGCTTCTGCTGAAGGATCTTGTGTGGCTAAATAGGCGTATTCGGGAATAGCTCGAGGATTAAAGGGGTAAATGCCCGTCGCCCTAAAACCGGACGTAGCATTATCACGCGTAGTGGCTTTCTCCCACGCCTCAGACAGTAGTTTACCAAAAGACAACCTGTTTATTCTTCTGCTTGGGTTCAGTTTCATGTAGGTATTGCAAGCATTGTAGTAAAAACTTTTCAAGGCCTTGAAAAATGATTTATCAAGTGGTTGAAGGTAATGGGTGGTATGACTTGGTAAACATAGTAATGTGATGTTTTTCGACTCTGCATATTCCAGGGTCTCTACTGAACTACAATGAGAGCTGTGACCGTCGAGTATAAGCAAAACATTGCCTTCTGGCTTTCTTGGTACAAAATGGTTTTTCAGCCAAAGTAAAAAAATATCGGTATTCACATATGGTGATTTTTGTGACATATAAACAGTAGAACCCGTTGGCATGTCGTCTTTATATTCAGCCTTTTCATTTTTACCCTTGAATATACAAGCCGGTGGAAGAAAGTTTCCTTCAGCATTGCAGCAAGAAATGACTGATATCGTTTCGCCTTTTTCACCAGAAGTTATGCTTGAAACATTTCGGGATCCCTTTCCAGCTATCACGTAGCCTGGTTTGTTATTGAGCTGTAATCCGGTTTCATCAACATTGAAGATATTAGCTGGCTTGTTCACCAAGTCATTGTTGACCAAAATGTCTTGAAGTAAGTCAAAATATTGTGAAACAGCCTCTTTGTTTAAGTTTCTCACGCAAGCTAGTGAAATGCCTTCAGACTTCCGTACACTAAGCTCAGGGTTTCGGCTCAAAAAAAGACGAAGCCAATCAAAACCAGCCATTTCTTTATCACGGTTAAAAGTGTGCCGTACTCCCAACTGTTCTGCCAATTTGAATGCCATAGAACGCACTTCATTCCGTGTTTGTGAAAATCCAAATCGTTGAAGCTTCAGAATGTGCTTTACAAGCTTCTTTTCAGCTGCTTCGCCTAGATGAGACGATGGACCCATTGATGTTTTCTTAAAACTGCATTTAACAAGTCTGCGTTTTAACGTTGACCATGGAATGGAGTACGTTTTTGCAGCTTGAAGTATGTTTTGACCCTCCTGAACGGTACGGGCTGCTCTGTTGAGTTGATCTTCACTCCACTGACCCGTTGAACATCTTGTTTGTCTTTTGTAGAACGTCGGCATTCTTCACAAAACTGAAATAATTTAAATTTACTATTCACCATCTCTACCAAAATTAAGTTCACCAACTCTACCAATTGATATGGGTGAGATGGTGAACGCATCTGCGAATGAACAGATATTTGCCGACGATTGTTTTGAGGTTAAGTAATTTTACAAGACATGAAAAAAGGTAGAAAAGCCAAGACAAGCTGTTGTTTTACTGAAATACATCGGCAATTCCGACATTGAATCAGGCGTATAGAAAAGTATTGGTGCTACAAAAACTTACCTTCCAAATTATTCACGTATTTCGACACCGACCGTTATTTTCCTAGACTCAATCACAATAGCTGATCACAAACAACACGCTTATAGGTTACAAGCGCCCTCTGTTAAAAATTAGTAAAACTACAACGATTCACCATCTGACCCAGCTCACCATCTAACCCGGAATTACCCTATAGGAATGTAATGTTTACTGAAACAAGCAAAATAAAACTATAAGAGTTGTGCAAAATTAAAATGAAAATATTAATTGGTATAAAAATTAAACAAAAAAGAACCTTACCCCAGCAGGCTTGTGTCACGTTGCGCCACTCAGCAGGCTGTATTAAAACAATGCCTAAGCCCAGAGATTGCGTAACTTAACAAAAGATAACCTCCTAGGTGTCAGACCCTGTACCTAAAACTGCATGCAGGTAAGATTGTAAAATTTATAATACTACCTATATTAACTAAACATTAACCCACTAAGCAAAATTTTGTTACAATAACATTACTTGACGTGACTAGTACAAAGTACGCTCGTAACGTTGCTTTCTATAGCAACAAACACGTTCAATTAATGTTAATGCAACCGTATTATGTCCGCCTAACTAACTTCATTATTTATAACGTTATTTTAGTAATGTTTAAATAACGCTGTCCAAAAAACATGAGTTCAACATATTTTAATTAACGTTATTACGACGTTACGATTGAAACATTTCTACGATGTTGCACCCTAACCCAGAAAGTTACCTAGACCTCGTTCATAATAATAGCACTAATAATAATAATATATTTAAAAAACAAAATTAATTTAAAACTATAAAATAAATAGCGACAAAAACAAAATAAATTGGAATTTCCCTTTAACAATAAAAATAAATAAACACTAATAATAACAAAATCTACCCTTAAAGTTATATAACACATTATAAATTCTTTTCCATATCCAAACTTTCTTTACTAGATCTTTGCCAGTCCATAATATAAACCGTAAACTGTCTTTCGGGCACGTCGGGATAATGCTTCCTTAAAGCATCTTAAAAATACTTATATTATTGTAACGTTTTCGGGTTCACAATAAACAACGAGACTATTGAACGACTCTCTTATTCCGGAATTGACTCATCCATCGGTTCAACTGCTTTTATATACGCATACGAAACATCTGGAACACACCAGAAAAACGCTAGTGTTCTTCTCGATGTTTGTAGAACATACGCAGACATTCTGTCTCTTCGCAGTCATTCTGTCTCTTCGCAGTACATATAAAATGGATGATTTATTGCTTTACGACTTGTTTACCAGTCGCGCGGAATATTTGCCTTACTTTTTAATGTCGATTGGTTTCGTTACATTATTAATGAAACAGATCAAGTAACGTTTTTATACAACGATTTACAGTATTTTTGTTGTTATGCCCTCCGACCAGGTAAAATTTACTTTCCTAAAACAGCAGTTTATATTATATCCCAAATAATCTGACAATTATTAGTAGGTATACAATTTTGTATATATTCGTAACTTACCAACAGCGCAGCGCGTACGCCTTTGCCTCATTCACTATTAGGTTTTCCAGTGAAATTAATGCGTCGACTGACTCACAAGGCAATGATGGCGTTTATTGTCATTAGTGTTAGGGGCTGAATGTGTACCAAAGCAATTATTTTGATTTAATTTGTCAAGTATTAGGTTCGCTGTTGTCTTTACTTCTAAAATCAGTTGATTCAAAGAGTCTCACTTACATTTACCTGCAACATGAAAATGTACTACCTATTTGAACTTACTTATTAATATACTTCAATACTTACATTTGTTTTTGGCGGTATCATACGTAATTTGAGCCACAGCTGTTGGCATCGATGAGTAAATAAATGAAGCTAATACTATTATATATTAACCTACTTATGTGAATGTGATGAAATTCGAATAATTGGTCTATAATATACAATTAAAAGATTCATTGGTAACATGACTTATTTCATAAAAAAAATATAAAAAGCATAAACCTCGGCTTACAAATGTGTTAATAATTTGCATTTCCTTGCAATTTATTATATTTTCAGAACTATTGGAAAGAGTTGTGGATGGCCCAATATAAGTTAAAATGTAGTATACTCAATACTCTGTTTTTAAGAACTTTTGTGCATTTTGTACATAGTTGTATCCAAACGTTCGTGTGTCCATTAAAACCACTTAATAAAACATTTGTTATTGCGGGTTAACATTTATTTAATTTTACGGCCTTATGGTGGTTATTTGGAATAGTTCTGCAATAATAACTACAAGCAGGAAGATTTGAATTAAAGTAACCTTAGAAAGCAATTTCCACTTACGTGTGTATTTCCATTCGATGGCGTTTCCATTATTATAACGATTAACAGTATGGAATACATAGATACTAATAACAATTACAAGAATCAGTTCAATTTATATTGCACAAATAAAAACAAAGTTAACCACCATCCACTCAACTTGCAAAGTTAGACAACAGGAGAAGTCAACTAACGAGTAAACCCCAAACAGTAGTAAGAATGACACTGCCCCACTGCGCGTGCGCCAATCTTGGCTAACGTAAAATTTAACATGAAAATAATGTTGTTGCATTTACGTTTAAAATTTAGGGTGAAATTACGTTACATATTCTGCCTTAAATAAATGTTATAATTATAACGTAATTATTACATATGCAAATGCTATGTTAGCGGAATTACGTTACTATATTTTCAAATGTAATATTCAAAATCTTACGTTTGCTATGTTTCATTTTTCCAACGTTATCAAACGTTATAACAATGATTCTTGCTTTGTGGGAAAGGTACAGCCTGTATATAAAGTAAACAGGTGTGAATAGAAAAAAATTATTTATTATTATTAATAGAAATGGCTTAAGAGTTGAGAACATATGTACAAAAAAGCGAGACTTGATAGTAAGCTATACAAAAAATTACGTTTATGATAATAAAACTAAAACAATCACTTACCAGATAACAACAAACATAATGAAAACAAATTATTTGGGGTATTACTCGTCGTAAAATCATTAACAAAACCAGCGATTATTGCACAACTAAGAAAGTGGACTTTTAGACCGTAACATTCTCCCTATGTGTGTGCATCTGTATGACCACAATGGCTGCCAAACGTAGCGATCAATAGCAAATTTTATATTTAACCCTACCGGTGTTAGAGACCGGTTGCCCAAAAAACGTGGTATATGTCATAGACAAATTAATGGACTGGAGTAAGAGTATCAGTACTTTCTTGCCAGTTGGTGATAAATGGCTACATGGTGTAGTTATACAAATAGAGTGAATATTTATCAATTGTAGGACACACACGTTGCAGAGGACCGTGCGCTACTAGTAGTGAAATCACTGTGCATTCTGAAGTTGTAATGAAGATCAGTCATGTTTGGTGTTTTTCGTTAACTTTTGAGAATAAGGTGATATAGGTAACCATGGGAGATTACGAAAAGGAAGAGCAAAGATTATTAAAATTGTTTGATGAGGTTGGAGTATACATAGAGTATGAGGACGAAAAAGAAAATGAAGATGAACAAGAACATGAGGAAGAACGTGAAAGCAATAGTGAATCTGAGCAAGACGGTGATACCGAATCTGACCAAAAATTAGAGACGGTGCTGGAGAGTAAGCGTGATAGGAAGGAACCGTTTTTTTTAGGAAAAGTTAAGCAGACAAGGTGGAGTAAGCATCGACCTCTTCAGAATGTCCGCACTAGATCTAAAAATTTAATTACGAAACTACCTAGTGTAAATGGACCCGGAAAATATAAAACTGATATGTTAGATATTTGTAATTGCGTTTTTAATAACAGTATACTAGAAATAATTGTTGAAAATAGGTACCAACTTATCTATTGAGAGTGTGCAGGACAATTACGATCGTTCAAGAACTGCAAATCCAACTATACCACAAGAGATAAGAGCGCTCTGGGCGTGCTTTACCTAGCTGCAATAAGAAAAGTCAACCATGTCAATTCTACAGATCTCTGGAAGAACAACGGAACATCTGTGGAAATGTTCCGATTGTGTATGTCACAGTATCGTTTTAGGTTTCTTCTCAGACATTTAAGATGCGACAATAAAGAAAGTCGTGGCAAAAGACGCTAGTACGACAAACTTGCTCCTATTAGAGAGCTCTTTGATTATTTCGACGATAATTGTAAACAAATCTACGATTTATCAGCCGGTGTCATCATGGACGAAAAGTTAGAATCTTTTCGAGGGTGATGCTCCTTCGGGCAGTACAGACCCTCAAAACCTAACAAATACGGAATAAAAATATTTGCCTTAGTGGATGCACATGTATTTTATACCTCAAACCTAGATGTGTATGTAGGCTCTCAACCAGAAGGTCCTTTCCACGCAAGTACAAGCGCCAGAGAAGTCGTATTACGATTATATGCACCTATTTCTGCTTCGGGCGCAATGTAACAACAGACAATTCGTTCACAAGTAAGGAACTTAGCGAAGAACTTTCGTAACATCACCGTCTGACTTTAGTAGGAACGATAAAGAAAAATTAAAGACAGTTGCCTAAAGAACTCGTGGAAACAAAACATCGTCCACTATTTTCAAGTATGTTCGCTTTTCAGGAAAACTGTACTCTGGTTTCCTGTATACTACGAAAAAACAAAAACGTTCTATTAATTTCAACTATGCATGATAACGATGAGATAGATAGTGAAACAAATAAACCTGAAATTATTTGTTATTATAATCGAATCAAAGGAGGTGTTGACACGGTCGACAAACTGTGAGCTTTATACAGGTGGCTACACACATGCAACAAAACATCGTACCGAACTCCGTCGTGTCTCAAGTGTGGACGCAACCACGCAACAGTGCAACAGCGCAACATCGCAACATAACGGCGTCCCATCACTTGTCGGTTTTCTGCCGTCGCATCAAAGAAATGTTGCGCGTTCACGTTGCGCCACATGTTCGCATGTCTGGACGGGCCTGGCTGATTATGGGAGGGTGGGACGGCATTATGTTCGCGTTGATGTTGCCTATTGCACCTCAAAACTTCATCACACCGCAACTTCGTCGCGCACCAAGGAATGTTGAGCGTCGGAGTTCGGTACGTGTGTAGCCACCTTACAATACCGCCAAGTACACAAGAAGGTGGCCCATAGTCATTTTTAGTCTTTTGAATATACTCGGAATTAATATTTTTGTGATATTCGCCCAAAATAATCCAACTACTAATGTCAGAAGACGAGATTTTATGGAGCAACTCCCATTTGCCCTTATTGAGCCGCATATGAGATCTCGTGTGACAATGGTAAATTTGCCAAAAACTTTGCGATTGCGAATAGCACAAATATGTGGAAAGGAGGTTCCCAGCGAAGCACCCAAAACAGGAGACGTAACTGGGCGTTGTCGCGTTTGTGACCGGAAAAAATAAAACATGGAAACTCGTTACCAATGTGCTACATGTACAAAGTATTTATGCTTGGTACATATAACCCCAGTGGAGACTGTTTCAGTAAACGCGAATAAAATTAAATTGGTGTTTACAATACACTTGCGTTACAATATTTAATATTTTTAAGAAACGGTTAATATTTATTTTTAGTATGGAAAGGCTCCTCTTTGCTTTTCCACAGTTGTTATTTTTTTCATTTTGCAATAAATTTTAGTTTCTGTAAAGCAAGAACTCCCAAAGCATTATTTTTCACGATGTAGAACCTATAATTCCATCTATAATGGGTTTTATAATTTATTTTGTTGGACAGAGTACTACTTCACAGAAAAAAAAAACACGGTGCTTGAAACCTTGCGCAACCACTTATGTAATACATTTTTGCGCCACTACCATAAAGTTAAGATTGTAATCCTTCTCTCGAGATCTGATTAGATTCTCAATTAAATAGTATAGTAGCTTACTTCACTGAAAAATCTAATTTGGCCACTATTTCAACAACTTGGCCATTCGTCCACCGAGAAAACCAATATGTGGCGTCCGATTGTAGGCAACCAGTGACTGGTTGTTTAGTTTTTCGTTCACCTAAGAAACCAGTTCGAAGGATGTCATTACTGGGTTGGGTTGGGTTGGAGAAACCAGTTCGAAGGATGTCATTATACTGGGTTGGGTTGGGCAGGAGCAAAAGATGTTGGGTTCATCCGGTGTTTGAAAGAAATAAAGAAAACCGGCAATTAAAAACTTCAAGTGAGTTCAAAGGTCCGGTTAAATTTAAATAAACTTACAGAATGAGTAAAGAGGATTTCGTAAACTTGAAAGAATTGTTCGCACATTTTTTTAACGTGTAATTATATAGACACGGGCATTTTTCAGTCTCCTGCGTAAACCTTATGCACTTTCTTCAGCTTTTGATAGCGATCACGGCATGTTATTACGTTAAAAACTAGCATAACAAGTTGAACTTTACAAATAAAGAATAGCTGTATCAGTCGAATCGTTGGAAGCATCCAAAGGCTTGGCGACCAGTCAGTATAATCGTGCGCGATAAGTTGCCTTTCATAATAGGTCGCAGTCGCCGCGATGAACGTATAGGTACAGTTTTTAATGTGTTGGTCACCGGGCTGGTTGCTTGGTTGTAAGGGATTGGTTGAATCATTTTTGTTTTCTCGGTGGACCAACGGCCTAGAATAATTAAAGCATGACTACAAGCGACCATATTGATTTCAATTTGACAGAATCTTGGGCAACTCTATTCGTACACCTTTTAACATTTTTCATAATTACCTTTTAACGTTTGTCATTACAATTGCCATCTAAACAATACAAACTTGTCAACAATGTTTGCCTACTAAATATATAGCCAATTATTAAATAACATATAAGTACGTGTAGAAAAGTAATATTTAATAGATTTACTGTGACTTACATATATTTATACGTAAACCGTATATGCATATATGCATATACGTTTTACGTATAAAGGTATATATGTAAGTCACAGTAATTATTTACTGATGTAGTGTGAACACATGGATGTTAGTTTTAACATCCATGTGTTCACACTTTTTCATTTTCGTTTTAATAGATTTGCTTATGATGTACTATGCGGCTTTTAGTTAATAGTATTTTTAAGTAGACCTTACACCAGAAATATTAATTAATTAATTTGTATTGGTATTGAATTCTTGTTTGTAGTTCGTAATTTGGCTGTGTCGGTTTCTTAAACGATCCTTCTCATGCTTTATTTAATATCTAGATGACATTTTAACATAAAACAATTACTTACTGTATAATTTTTTTTTATATTTACATTTGAAACATATGTATTTCTTTTAAAGAATAACAGTATAAAAATGATTTGTCTCAGGTCCAGTAGTAATTTCTAGGCATTTTATTTACCGATAAATTAAGAGAACTACTTTAATAATCGGGCACATATCTAAATATATAGGTATATTAAATAAGGCAGGATAGACAATCTTTTTGAATTTCTCCTTTCATTTAACATGACGTGTATATTTTCTTCTACTACGTCTCTACCAAAATATTTAATAATATTCAAGATCTATAAAAGTGTTTGTGACATAATTAACTATAACAATGCAATATCGTAAACCTCCTTAGAAAAGCAATTTTATATAAAAATATAGTGCAGAACTTTGCACTGTCTACATTCTGCCGGGAAACGATATTAGAGAGATGCATTATGAGGAAATGGTGTTATGTGTCCCGTGTCGATCGTAGCACAGAGCCGAGAATAAGCGACTCCTCCTGCTGCATAATATGTGGGAATTTGCCGTTGTAAATATCCGAGATCCTCCGGGCGCCCCACATATCAGACCCGGATTCTAGACACGACATTTAGGTATTGCATCCGGGGATCAACTTGTGCCCTTGTTTTGTCCGATTCCTTTTTTTTCACTTATTTTATTCTTTCCTCTCTTTCCGTTGGGGTTTCGTCGTTCCGTCGTCTTCCTCTTCTTTTTTATACACCATTAAACCGGAAGTGCGTGAGAGACTGCAGAGGAGGCGAGAGAAAACCGTGATCAGCTGCGCTAATTCCTGACACGCTTCCAGTAATTGGCGAACGTAATCCAACACTTGCTCGACTTATGGCCGACAAGCAGCTTAGGATTTCATATCCAGAGCTTATAATTAGCAGAGTATCGCGTATTACTATCCCTCGATACAAATTCACCCTCGTCTCCCCAGAGGAATGACGTTCATGAGAAACTGCTTTAATTATTATTTCTCTAACATTTCTATCAACGTCAATCTTATCCAGTTACCCAGAATTTATGTACGCCTTCATAATGAATGTACGTGAAATTTATGTACAGATACACCGCTCTTGAAACATACAAAATTTACTAGCATTTGTAATTTATTTGTGATAAGACAAGGATAGAGTTATTCTATTAACTTAGAATATCTTAAGCCACTATTTATCATTAGCTTGATATTCAATAAAGAATGCTAATGTTATACCGTCTTTTTTATAACGTGAATGAAATGTTAATTGTACTTATTATTAATTATATATTATAACTAATAATAATTATACACTTAGTTATACTTAAATAAAAATAAGTTTAATTTGATTTTAACTTAAAACATACGTAGAATATTAAACATCACATATCTGGATCTTTTAATCCATTGTAATTTGACATAAAAACATATTATGAACTACTAATTCTTCTCGCATCGTTGTTATTTTGATACAAAAAATGTATGAGATTAACCACGAAACTAATTATAGAATAGTCGATTATAGTTTGGCAAATGTTCAATATGACCCTGACTTTGATGCTGCTTCTGACTACCATAATCGACAATCTAATATGTAATAACAATATAATGTAATTTATAGAGTGCCTTAGCACATTTCCCATTTAATCAATTGAAATATAATGTTGTTTAAAATTTATAACACCTTTAAAATTGTCACGTATTCCTTTAAAACTATTAATATGTTTTACTCCAACCGAGAAGATGAAATAGATCATTATGAGAAGTCTAACGCAATTTATAAAATTCAATGTAATGAATAAGGTGGCTCTTATATTGGGCAGTCCTCACGATCACAGAAGTTAAAGGATTAAGTGTGGGCACTACACGACTTTCTTACACGTATGTGAGTTCTAATTTTGTTTGTATAAGTTGTTCTGAAGTAGGCTTCAAATACTATTATCTTTTTAATAAACCTGTGAGTAAAAGTGTTACTTCTGGACATAATTATTAATTGTTTTTACTTTCTTATACGTAGTATAAGGAAGTATTTTGATGTTGAACATTTTCGACCTCGAGATTTTTGCATATATCCACGTTTTGAAATCCCCTGATACCGAAAAAGTAGTTTTTAAAAAAATGTCTGTCTTTCTGTGTCTGTCTGTCTCTGTGTCCTGTGTCTCTGTTTGGCTGTGTGTGACCACGATTGCGGTCAAACCGCTGTAAATATCAATTCCAAATTTTGTATTTGCGTGTATAATCTCCCTCTTGAGATCTGATTAGTTTTTCAGTAAAATCGGTGTACCGGAAGTAGCAGTTTACTTCAGTGAAAAAATCTAATTTTGCCAATATTTTGTCAACTAGTAAGTTTAAACAAAATTATAAAGAATTCATATGTACTTAGAATAAAAATTGAGTACAATCTTATTTAAAATGTTTTTCGAAATTCCTACCGGAAGTAGGTCTTTTACTCCTATCGAAAATCAGTTTTTTGCAAATATTTCGCAAATCATGCTTTTTAGACAGATATTTTACGGGTATAAATGTATTTAGAACATAATTTTCAATATCTTTTGTATAAAAGAAATTTCAAAATTCAGACCGGAAGTACCACATTTACGCTTATCGATTAGCGATTTTTTGCAAATATGTCGTAAGTTATGCATTCTATATACAGGGTCGGGCAAAAAGAGCGGAACACCGAATTTATGGCTTAACTAGCACTTTTTCGAAAATTTAACCTAAATTAAAGTTTTTGTATACTTTATGTATTATTTATTGGTGTTTGCAGATTTTCCGTTTTTGTCACATTTTTGAAGATATGATGTCACCGGATAGTATTTTAAATGAACCACCCTGTATTTATATTTTTTTTTGAGTAGATATTTTTTTCCTGAATTCACTAATACCAGGTTTAGTGGGTCTCTGACTTATGGTTTCATAAGAAAAAAATAAAATGTAATGGCACCTAAATATTTATTTAATAAAAAACGAACGACAATAACTAAAGATTCTATTCATTAACGTCCATTAACTTTAACAAATGATTATGAAATTCATTTCTCGCTTAAAGGTGACATGAACTTTTAATGCAGCATTAACTTTTTTTAGAATCTTTAGTTATTGTCGTTCGTTTTTTATTAAATAAATATTTAGGTGCCATTACATTTTATTTTTTTCTTATGAAACCATAAGTCAGAGACCCACTAAACCTGGTATTAGTGAATTCAGGAAAAAAATATCTACTCAAAAAAAAAAATATAAATACAGGGTGATTCATTTAAAATACTATCCGGTGACATCATATCTCCAAAAATGTGACAAAAACGGAAAATCTGCAAACACCAATAAATAACACATAAAGTATACAAAAACTTTAATTTAGGTTAAATTTTCGAAAAAGTGCTAGTTAAGCCATAAATTCGGTGTTCCGCTCTTTTTGCCCGACCCTGTATATTTATCAAGAGTACAAAAGTATTTAGTGCTAGATTTGCAATATTTTTTGTATATATGAAATTTCAAAATTCGGACCGGAAGTAACACTTTTACTCTTAGGGAGTATCACTTTTATATAATATCTAGCACAGTATGTACTCTATAGCGATTTATTATATATATATAAGAGTGCTACTTCCGGTACGAGTTTTGAAATTTTTTTATACAAAAATTATTCAAAGTTAGTCTCTAAATACTTTCATACTGGTAATATATGTAGATGTTTAGAGAGCGTAATTTGCGAGATATTCGCAAAAAACTATTTTTCGACAAGAGTAAAAAACCTGCTTCGGGTAGGAATTTCGAACATTTTAAATAATTTTGTTCCCAAATTCATTTTTGAGTACATTTGAATTCTTTATAAATTTGTTTAAACGTAGTAGCTGACGAACCTACTAGGTAGTTCCGATCTACTGATTTTACTGAAGATCTAATCAGATCTCACGAGGGAGATTATACTCGAAATATAAAGCTTGGTATGAATAACGTTAGCCGTTGGGCCGCTATAGTATACTACATATAAGAAAGTAAGAACAGAATTTCTGCTCATAAAACTAATCTAAAACATAAAAGCACTACGCGAGACGTGTAATAATTTTGATTTCAATGATGTGAAATCTTGGGTTTTGAACCTAAGTAAGTCATAGTGTAAGGAAGTATTGTTGATGATGAAAACTCTTGATCTCGAGATTTTTACAGATGTTCACGTTTTGAAGTCCACTGACACTAAAAAAGTGCTTTTTGAAAAATCGCTCTGTCTGTCTTTGTGGGGGTGTGTGTCAATATGTGTATGGGCGTGACTACGATAGCAGTCAAACACCTCAAGCTATCAATACCAAACTTTATAATTACGAGTATAAGATTCTTCTTGATATCTGATTAAATTTTCAGTGCAATTGATAAGCCGAAAGTAAAAATTAACTTCAGTGAAAACATTAAGTAAGTTTTACTAATATCTGGTCAACAAATTCCTAAAGAATTATAACAAAAGTACTAAAAAGTTAATTTGAGAAAAACTTCATATAAAACGTTTTTCAAAGTACCTACCGGAAGTAGGTGTAGTCTTATCCAAAACCAGTTTTTTTGCGAATATCCGGCATGTCATTATTTCCAAATAAATATATTGAAGGTATAGAAGTACATAAAGCTTAATTTTGAATAATTTTTGTAAAAAAAATTAATATTCTATAGAGCGTCTCAACTTTAGTATTCAGTACAGTCTCTTACGGGATATATACCTTTTTGACTACCGTAAGCAATTTGTAATAAAGTGTCTTTTTTTATTTCAAGGCAATGTTGTCAGTTCGATTGATTATGTTTATGGTTGGTATTATCGGTGTGGTGTAAGTAAGTATAACAACATAACCTTCCTGTCAAATGTCAAATGAATATTATAATATAACAATATAGAATAATATACTAACCAACAAGTATTTAAAATGTGTCATTATCATGAGTTACCAACCTAACCTGTTATTGTCGAACTGACAACTATGTTGTCTGTCTCCATAAGACACATACTGAATACTAAGGTTGAGCCGGTCTATAGCACATTTACACTTATCTAAAAGCTGTTTTTTTTGAAAGGTTTCCCAAATTACGCATTCTATACAGATTTATTTATTTATTATTTATGACTAAAATTGGAACAAAAAAAATTTAAAATATCGTCCGGAAGTAACTCCCTACTCTTATCAAACAACTCAGTTTTTTGCAAATATCTTGCAAACTAAATTATTAAAACTAATATATTTATTAGTATAAAAATAAAGTGCAATTACTATATTTCTAAAAAAATTCTTTCCTAGAATTAAACTTAAAACTAACCCTATTTCATTGCCATTTATCACAGGAAAATTTTAAATAGTAAACCTAACCAAAAAAAAAAAAAAAATGGGTGTGATTAAGACCACACGGCAGAAGTGAAAACATCATCAAGGCGAGGTTAATAATACGAAATACAAGTTTTTTTTTCATTCTATATTCAATAACATTTACATTTTCCATTTTACATTTAAAAAATATATATTTATTATTATTGTGTATACATTATTCTAGTACATTTCGCTCGGTCTGATCATGATTTGTATCAAACTCTAAAAACGAACGAGTATAGCAGTGACGCGTTGACTATATTTCTCTCGCTCCCTTAGTCGACTCGAACCGACTTTACCCGAACAAGCGTGACATAGCCGAGCGTGACGGCTCAGTCTCGTTCAGTGCCCACAATCAACGCGCCCATAGAAGTTTTCACTTCAAAAAGTATTTAGAGCTACATTGGAATAATGTTTGTATAAAAAATATTTCAAAATTCCGACCGGAAGTAACACTTTTACTCACAGGTTTGATTCATTATGAAAACAAAAGTATTTAAAATCTAATTTGGAAACTTTTGCATAAAAAGATCAGAAAGCACGTACGTACAAGAAAATCGTGTGATGTGCACATCTCCGTAACATAATTAAGTCCAACGAAGTCAAACTCATATCCGCAGCAGCACAGCAAAAATTCTGAAACAAAAGTTTTATGCTATAAATTTTATTCTAACCTAACAATAATTGTATTCTTGACATATACCTTTATGCTATTATTAGTTGAAAGTGCTTACCTGTATAAATACTGATACCCACAAAAAATCCAGGAAAACAGAGATATCAAGGCAAAAGTACATAAATAAGAAAATGCGAAAATCAAACAAGGAATAAACAAATCATACAAAACTGTACTTAACCTTGAAATGTGAACAGTGAAGATGTGCGAGTGAGCAGGAATAGTATTGATAAATTAGTTTACATATATGTTCGTGGTTTAAATTTGTTTGATCGTGTTTACATACATATTGCTAAGGTTTTTTTTTATATATTATGGATAAATAAAATTAAATAAATTGATTTATTTCAAATTTATTTTTCTGTGGGGCAAATGTTTTGGTACACACTGTATTTTGGTTTCTGTTTAAGAATTTGGGAGGTATAGTAGTCTTTTGGTAATCTGTGTATATTAATATTTATTGTGTTATTATATGAATTTAAAAGAGAAGATGCCAGAAAGATTATTTACGCTCCTTAACTTGATATTTTAATATAGTATAGATGTTCGAATTTTATTTTAATGTGGAAGGGATGCGTGACTTTCACTGGCCGTGGTTTTAATGTTGAAGGACATTAGATCTTGGTCTCCCGTTAAATGCAGTTCTTTTATTAGAGATATATTATGTTTGAATAAAAATTGTTATAATTTTCATTTGATTTTAAGGAGCCGAGATTTAATCAAGTGTGTATTAGTTTTATTGCTGTTATACAAGTTAAGTATTTACTTTTAAGAAAGAGAATGCATTCTTTATTATAATAAGAGAAAATTTTAATATTGTAAAAGTAGACTCGTATCCTTCATTTTGTTTTTCCAGCACGTGTTTGAAAATATTTTATATTTTTGAGAAGCTATTAAATTAGATAATTTTCTTTACTGTATCAGTTTGCTATAATTTGATGTATTTTAATTATAGGTATTTTATTTATTCATTTTAAGTAATTATTATTTTGTATGGACTTTGTGAATTATTTTCAGTAATTAATAAGGTAAATTTTGTCGCGTTTGTCCGTACAAGTTTTTTTTATCCTATCTGGTCAATTGTGGGTAGGGTTTTTTATTGAGAATTTGTTAATTAAAGTTTGTTTTTTGTTTTTTTGTAATAAATAAATTATATCTGATCTGTTTTTCAATTTTATTAAAAATTTTAGAAAAGATAATTAAATTATTACTTCATTTTTTTGTCTTCAAGTAATTTGTTGTTTTTTTATACTGTTTCCTAAGATCACGATTCCTGACGTGAACATTGTACAGTTTCGCCGATGGAACCTGAGAGAGAGAGAATTTTGTTTTCTGAGCTATATCGCGGCAACCCTAGAACAATTGTACTAATATCATAGCACAATTATTTTGGCGCCCAACGTGGGGCAGAAAAGCAATTATTTTGGCTGAAACAACGTGGTTTGAAAATGGAAGGAAGTAGAAATTTACAAGGCGCTCAACAAAATTCGGATGTGTTAAACAAAATGGAGGGAGAAAAGGAAATGGAATGGAGGCAACCAGCAGGGTATGAGAGTGATGAGTCGCAGGAGCAGAGTCAGGGTATAGAGTCTATCTTAAAGAAAAAAGAAGAAGGAGAAAATAAAATGTTGATGGAAATGATATTGGAAATGGGAGAAAGAATGGACAAGATGGAAGAAAGGATGCAAAGAAATTTTGAGGTATTTATGGCAAAGTTTGGACAGGTGGATGGACAAATAAAGAAAATAGAAGAAAATAAACAAGATATTGAAGAATTAAAAATTAAAGTTGATGAAATGAAAGAAGAAATGTTAAAAAGAATGAATATTATTGAAGATACATGCATAAAAGTGCTACAGAGAAATGTATTAAATGGAAAATAAATGGAAAAGGTGGAAGAGAAGATAACAGCAATAAAAAATGAACCAATTCGTGGAAATGGTGAAATAACAAAATATATTCCGATGCCAGTATCAGATGATGCTTTGCCTAAGTTTTATGGATCAACATCAATAAATCCGATGGGTTTTCTGAAGAATTTGAAGGCGTGTTTGGAGAATATTCCAGGAGATGGTAGAAAGCTGCAGATGGTGAGAAATTGTTTGAAGGACGATGCTCTTATCTGGTGGGATATGATTTCTGATGAGGTGATGACGGTCGAGGATTTTGAAAAGAGATTCACACAGCAGTATTGGGGACAGATGGCACAAATGAGGGTGAGAAAAGATTTATGATTTGGTAATTTTAAGAAAGGAGGTTCAGATAATCGTGAGACATATATAATAAAAAAATATTCAATTTTAAAATATTTAACTCCTGCTATGCTAGAAATTGATTTCGTTACACAATTAGCATGTCATTTTGATTTTGAAGTAAATCAGGCAGTGGCCATACAAAATATAAAGACCATTACTCAATTTATAGAATTATTGAGGAGATTAGATGATGCTGAGTATGGAAATAGATTTCAAAGTTTTAATATGTTAAAATATGATAGAAATGGTATAAGATATAGAGAGCAAAGAAATTTTAATGATAGAGAAAGAAATTCACACAATTATAACATGTCAAATAGATTTGTGAGACCACATGTAGAAAATAGAAATGTAAATTGGAATAGAGATAATGATAGAGCATGTCAATTAAGAGAGGAAAATAGAAATCGTAATTATATACAGAATGAAAGAGTAAATAAAAATTTTTCGTATAATGGTACTGAACAAAAAAATAGTAGAGAAAATGTAGAGAGAGAGGAAAAGGCAAAGTGTCAGGATTTTTAGATGGGCCAACCAAAGAGATAATTAGTATGAATGCAATGAGAGAAAATGATTCAAATCAATTAGATAATAAGATGTTGCCACATATAAAAGTTACTATAGGAGGTGAGAAAGTAAATTGTTTAGTTGATACGGGGAGTGAAATTTCAATCTTGGATGATCAAATAATAAAAAAATTAGAAAGTATGAATGCAGGTAAATATATACCTACAAGAAAAATTACAATTGTGTCTGCGACGAAAAAGATAATAGCAATGGTAAATAAAATTTATGTAGTTGAATTTATGGTAAAAGATAATAAGTTTTTGGGAGAATTTATGTCAGTCAAAGGTTTACAAAGAGATGGTATTATTGTAATGGACCTGTTAGAGAAAATAAAGGCTGTAATAGACATTGAGAGAAAATGTATGGTGGTGGAGAATCAAGTAGTTTCTTGGTTTCAGCAGGATGAAGTAGATGAAGAATATGAAAAGGTTATAAATAATATGGAAATGGTATATGAAGTAAAAGAAGTTATAAATAGTATAAATGGTGAAAATTATGAAGAGGTTGAAGAGGTTAAAGAAATAGAGTCCAATAATATGTGTATCGAGGTGCCTGAAGATGTAGATTTACTTGAAATTAATGTTGAAGAAAAATATAAAGAAAATGTCAAAGATATGATAAAGAAGAATATTTCCTTGGTAGATAAATTTCCCTGTATTGCTAAAAATTATGTACATTCATTAGAAGTAGATGAGTCGAGACCATTTAAAATTAAAAATTATCCAATTCCCAAAAATATGCAGGAGAAGGTGAGAGAAGAAGTAAGAAAGATGTTGCGAGATGGTGTTATTGAGAGAGGTGTCACGAGGTATGTCAATCCGCTGGTGGTGGTTCAAAAGAAGTGTGGAGATATTCGCTTATGTTTGGATGCCAGAAGGTTGAATGATCGTACCAAGAAGCAATTTGAGACTCCTGTAACTGTGGAAACGTTATTATCTAAGTGCAACGACGCTATGATTTATACTAAGTTGGATCTAAAAAGTTCTTTTTGGTTGGTGCCTTTAGAAAGAAAGAGTAGAAAATATTGTGCACCATTGTATGAATTATTAAGAAAGAATGAAAAATTTATTTGGTCTAAAGAAAGAATAGATGCTTTTGAAAAGGTTAAGAATGAATTTTATAATAGTTTGTTATTAGTACTGCCTGATTTTTCTAAAGAATTTTTATTAAGAGTTGATGCTAGTGATTCTGCTATAAGTGGAGTTTTAATTCAGTTAGATGATGAGGGAAATGAAGAGCCTATTTGTTTCATTTCAAGGCTATTAAAAAAAATATGAATTAAGATATACAGTGGGAGAAAAAGAGTTGCTTGCTGTAGTGCATGCTGTAAATAAATTACGTTTTTATTTGTTGGCTAAAAAATTTATTGTAGAATCAGATCATGCGGCGTTGACGTCACTTTTGTCAACTAGATTTTCAAATAATCGAATATATAGATGGTCATTGTTGTTATCAGAATATTCATTTCAAATTAGACATATCAGAGGTGTTCTAAATGTTACCGCTGATGCTTTAACAAGAATGTACAATATAAAAAGTAACTGCAATCATGTAGAGTTAAATGCTTACAATAGATATGCAGCTGAGGGAATGTTTGACTATGTTGAGATCCATCAGGTCCAGCAGGATGAATGTTTTGATCATATTAAAGAGGAATTGCGAAATGTGGGGAATTATAAAGATTATATTTTTCATGATGGGCTTATTAAAAAACAGATTCGTGATCAGTATAATGTGGTTGTAAATAAAATGTATGCTCGTCAAGCAATGTCTATTATTCATAATGAACTGGGACATATTGGGACTAGGAAAGTTTGGTTAACTTTTAGAGAAGCTTTTTATGCTGTTAAGGATAGAAGTATTGCGAAAAGGGTGGTAAGGAATTGTAATCAATGTTATTTTGGAAAGCATAGAAATCTCACATTGCAACATGATATAAAAAGTATAATAGTGAATAATAAATTGGATTTAGTAGCGATTGATTTCTTAGGAAATTTAATACCAGGAGATTATGGGTATAGAAATATATTTGTTATGGTGGATATTTTTACTAAATTTGTTAGGCTGTTTCCCACTACAAAATACAATTCTGAAATTGCACTTTTATGTATTAATAACTTCGTACAAAATCAAGGAAAAATGAAAAGAATTTTGGCAGATAATGCCAGTTACTTTACTAATGATAGATTTATAAATGCTTTAAATGAACAAAATATTAATGTATGTTTTTCTTCGATACGCCATCCATGTGCCAATCCATGTGAGCGGTATATTCAAGAGGTAATCAAATTTTTGAGGATGAAAACCCATGAACACCATGTAGGCTGGGTCCAGTATGTCCAACAGATAGAAGATTCCATGAACAATTCACCCAATACCCTTACTGAAGAGTGTACAGCGACTTTGATGAATGGAATGACTCCTAGTCGGCCCTGGGATTTGCATGGAGAAGTGATTCATAATCTAGAAGAGAGAAATAATTTTGTTCGAGGAAGACTACAAAGGCAAGGTGAGATGTATGTGCGCCGAGAAAATGAAAAAATCCAAAAAAGAACTAGGTTTAATATTGGTGATACAGTTACTGTTAGAAGATACAGAGTTGCCAGAAGAAATCAACAAAAGTGTGCTAAATTGGATCTTCCGTATTGTGGTCCGTATATTGTAACAAGAATATTTAATAACGTCACATATGAGCTTTATTCAATGGATGGACGCATGAAGAAGGGACGATATCACATTAGTATGCTTCATCCATACTTGAACAATCCTTAAGAAGATTGTGAGGTACTATACAATTATATTCTGTGTGCGGAGAAGGGTTTTAATTTTTACATTATATTGTATTTGGAGAAAACATTAGAGATAGTAAGATGTGTGCGGAAAATAAAAATTTCTGAAATCTTTGCTTTGCACAGATTTAATAAATTGTTATTTTGGAGATATGCTATGGTTTTTTTATATATATTATGGATAAATAAAATTCAATAAATTGATTTATTTCAAATTTATTTTTCTGTGGGGCAAATGTTTTGGTACACACTGTATTTTGGTTTCTGTTTAAGAATTTGGGAGGTATAGTAGTCTTTTGGTAATCTGTGTATATTAATATTTATTTTGTTATTATATGAATTTAAAAGAGAAGATGCCAGAAAGATTATTTACGCTCCTTAACTTGATATTTTAATATAATATAGATGTGCGAATTTTATTTTAATGTGGAAGGGATGCGTGACTTTCACTGGCCGTGGTTTTAATGTTGAAGGACATTAGATCTTGGTCTTCCGTTAAATGCAGTTCTTTTATTAGAGATATATTATGTTTGAATAAAAATTGTTATAATTTTCATTTGATTTTAAGGAGCCGAGATTTAATCAAGTGTGTATTAGTTTTATTGCTGTTATACAAGTTAAGTATTTACTTTTAAGAAAGAGAATGCATTCTTTATTATAATAAGAGAAAATTTTAATATTGTAAAAGTAGACTCGTATCCTTCATTTTGTTTTTCCAGCACGTGTTTGAAAATATTTTATATTTTTGAGAAGCTATTAAATTAGATAATTTTCTTTATCGCCAACCGTCAGTAAAGTGATGCGTTACCATAGCGTTTTACGGAGGTAAAGAAACACTTTATCGTACTGTACAATAAAGTACTTTACCTGCCGCTAATATCTGTCAGCGTAGCCATGACTGATGACTTTAAAAATAAATCGTTTGTCACTGTCATAAACTGTCATAAGTTATTATATCTTTATTTCTTAAATTAACAATTTTCACGGTTGGCGATAAAATTTTGTATGCACCACGTCAGTAAAGTACCTTTACCGAACTCGTCTGTTACTCGCCGCGCTCGCTTCACTCGCTTGGCTCGTAAATCAGACTCGTTCGATAAAGTATCACTTTACTGACTTGTTACATAAATAACTATTACTGTATCAGTTTGCTATAATTTGATGTATTTTAATTATAGGTATTTTATTTATTCATTTTAAGTAATTATTATTTTGTATGGACTTTGTGAATTATTTTCAGTAATTAATAAGGTAAATTTTGTCGCGTTTGTCAGTACAAGTTTTTTTCATCCTATCTGGTCAATTGTGGGTAGGGTTTTTTCTTGAGAATTTGTTAATTTTTTTTTTGTTTTTTTTATAATAAATAATTATATCTGATCTGTTTTTCAATTTTATTAAAAATTTTAGAAAAGATAATTAAATTATTACTTCATTTTTTTGTCTTCAAGTAATTTGTTGTTTTTTTATACTGTTTCCTAAGATCACGATTCCTGACGTGAACATTGTACAGTTTCGCCGAGGGAACCTGAGAGAGAGAGAATTTTGTTTTCTGAGCTATATCGCGGCAACCCTAGAACAATTGTACTAATATCATAGCAATATGTACACTACATAGTAAATACTTTTTATTCATTTTGTGCATTTTTGAAATAATTCTTCAGAATGTAATGAATTTATTGATATAACTAACAAACCTCTCATTTGTATTTCGGTATAAGGAAACTAATTGTAGTTTTCAATAGACTCATTTACATTTTATACATATTTTAAAATACAATTCAAATTTGTATTTGGAGGACCTTGTATAAAATATTTCTATAGACTAAGTCCACGAATAGTTTTTCGATTTTCAACAAAAATATATTACAGTATTTGACGTCATTCAGCTTTTGAACAAAAACAAGCCTAATAATTAAATGTAACTGCACCCTCAAAGTGACCGTTATTTCGGAGATGTCGAAATTCCCCCCCCCCTTTTTTTCAAAACATTAAGACAAATAAAAAAAAGTTGTGCAAAATTTAAAGAAGACTGGATTAACCCTTGCCACCGCACAATTGAAAATTTAGATGCTACTCTTTTAGTTGCTATCAATTTGTGTTGCATGGGAAGTGTTTCTTCCAAAATAATCAGCAATTGTCTCTGGTAGGTACCTAAAGTAGGACGCTTGGACAAGGACTTAGTTCAGGATTTACTGCAAGGAATATAGGGAGAAGACACACAAGATGCAACATTATATAGGCTGGCTTCATTCATGCTCATAATCATTGCACTCCTCTTTTTTGTGCCGATGATAGTCAATCATACAGCAGCTGTGATATTGGCCATCTATCAACATACATAAACTACATGAATAAGGACATAGAAAGCTTAGTAAAAGTATCTAGGGCACATTGTCTTAAAATGAATGTGCTAAAGTCCTTAGTAATACTTTTCTCTAGAAGGATACATAGGTATGTGGGCGACGTAGATATAAGTGTTGAAAATATTACACTTCAGGTTGAATGTGCTGTCAGGAATTTGGAATTGTTGATTGAAACAATTGAGATTTAGATCTCATGTGAATAAATTAGTGCAAGAGACTTGTGCTTCCCTGAGAAACCATCACGCTAACAGAAAAATAATGACCATTGACGTCAAGATTTTGTTGTGTGATTAGCTGGTCCTGTCACATTTCAATTACTGTAACGTCGTCTATGGTCTATGGCTATATTATTAAGATTCAAATAGTGCAAAATTCATGTTATCTGTGTACACTTGTTCAAGATACAATTGGAGCCATATTATTGAGTACATTTCCGATTTCTTAAATAAACACAATATGATTCACGAACTACATCCATACGGTATATGGACTATTTATCTGTCCCACGACATCGCAACGCCCTCTATGAGCAATCATTTTCTTATATGGCATCGAGGCTTTATAATGTTCTACAGCAACATTTGAAGGATAAAGGGGAAAGCTGCTTCAGATACTTACTGAAGGAAATGCTATTTAATAACAAGTGCTCTTGTCTATAGTAAATACAGTAAATAATTCGAGAAAAGCAGACAAATTGAACCATGTAATATGACTTATGTAATAAGGTAACTAGGTATCGGGCAGTTGTAATGTTATTGTTTTTATTGATCATGACTGGTTGAGTTGAACAGCACATGCTGGACTCCGCCTAAATAAATGCCATTACTATTATTATTATTATTATAAAAGCCCGAGACTCTAATAACAACTGAAGAAGTAATAAATACTATAAAACAATGACAGCATTACTTTCAACAAAAGACGACAGTTATGTATTCAAAACATGAAGAATGAGTGTGCTTAAAACCACACAACAGAAGTGTAAACTTCATCAAGCCGAGGTTAATAATACGAAATAGACGCGTATAATATTTCAGTAACGTATTAAATAAAACGTATTCGCACATTTATTACATTTACACATGTACACACGCGTATAATATTTAGTAACGTATTATACGACTGATGCGTCATGCTCTCCCGTCGCCGAACGTATGTATAATATATATATATATATATATATATATATATATATATATATAAATAGACGATATGAATACTGCATTAGAAGCCCGGCGCTTGGTCTAATGCTAACGTGTCGGCGTCATACCCGTGAGATCTCGGGATCGAATCTGCTCGGGGACATGAATTTATTTATTCATTTAAATTTCAATTTAATTGAAATTAAATACCTCTATATGATATATTTATCTTGTTCCCTTAGCCGACTTTACCCGAACGAGCGTTACACATATCCGAGCGTTACATATCCGACCGTTGCAGGTCAGTCTTGTTCACTGCCTACAATCAGCGCAATGCGCCTAAAGAAGTTTACACTTCAAAAATTACCGGCTTCAAAATACGTTATATTACATCACACATATATGTTTCTCTCTTTTATATTCCTGCTGTTATAGTGTTATTACTAACCTATTAGCAATAAATAACATACAATAAAATTCCTTGTTTAACTAATAATTATGTATTCTGATGAGATCAACACTTGGTTATAATGGAAATTTGACTTTGTCCCCCTGTATTTGAATTATATTTACAGTAAATGTTAGTAACAACATAAGTATTCGGCGAGTTTTGCTTTGTGATTTGTTTTCAAGAAAAGGATGAGAAAGTCGATTTCCTATTGTGACATTAAAGCACCTGTGCGCACCATCTATCAGCCGTCTCAGACACTAGCAATTAACATGTTTGTCTTAGCAAAGGCCTTGATTTATAACTGTTTTTGCAGCACCAAACGTACGCGTACGTACAAGTTTTCTACATTTCAATGGAATCTAACTCAATTAATTCTACAGTATTATTACGATTTTCTTTCTTCCAGAGACTATTATATTACTTTCTCATGTGCGTGTATGCGAGTGTGTATATGGAGTATCTCGGTTACGCTTTGTATTTCTGGTTTATCCGGGGACACTTTGATATAGCCGAAAGATGACATAAATCTGAAAGGCATTCATTCTTCCATTATGTGGAAATGATATAGTGCCTCTATGCACTTTACGGGACGGTCTCCTTTTTTGTTAGACCATCTATAAATCTAGTATATGTTCTGGGTCTAAATTTCAGCATTTTAGATCTAAATACAGGTTTCCTACTTGTAATACGTTCGATAAGATCATAGTAAAATATATTTAAGTGCTATAAAATCATATCTAGAATTATAATATCCCATTTCAAAACCTATATTGAAACATGATGTGTTACACTTGGAAGTGTAGTTAGTCAATGAAAATTCAATTCAGAATAGTTTGCATTTTACTTGTAATTGAATTCTTTTCAATAGTATAGAATATCAATAAAAATATGTCTGTAAGTATATAATTACTTATATAACGGTACAGCCAAAGTGAAAGATTTTAAAATTTTAAATATGAATATTAATTATTTTTCAAAGCATCTGTGTTAGAAACCAACGATAAATTTCTTTAAACTGTTTATTCTAAATGTATATCTATGTATAAGTTAAGCACTATTTAGATAAGAAATGTTTGTATTATAAGACCCATGGCGCCGAGTGTTTGTGTTTATCGCCGGTCAAACGTGACAAAATGATAGATTGATTGATGAATAGGTCGACCACGAGAAAGAAGTCGACAAGGGATCTTCGAAGATAGCAGTTGACAGCAGTATTAGACTGTCCTGATCCGCATATAATAGTCCCTAGTGTCGACAGTGTCGTTTTGAACCTCATAAATGATATGAGAGATTCTTTATTTGTATAAAGAGGTCGACCGACTAATAAGTGTTAAATGTGTAAAGTTTGATATATGTTTATATAAGAAGTTGAGTAAGTGCAAGGTCACCCATACAAAAAGATACAGGTGACTGATAAAGGGCCTACATGATTTAAAGAAGCTCCGAGTATCTCTACTGTCGGAAGAAGACTTTCACGAAGTAAACCGACAACGATCTTTTCTTCAGTGAGAACAGAAGAAAAGAAGACAAAACGTAAAAAAGGTATTTACAGGTTATTATTGTGCGAGAGGTAAATAAACTAGAATGTTAAAGTTTGTCTTAATGTAGAGACGTAATAAAATAATATGATAATCTAAGATACATAGTTAAGAGTTTGTCTTAAATACGGCAATATCTCAGCAATTGTAATTTACTGATCGAGGATATTCTAAAAATATTATATGCGTTGTATGTTTAAATCTAAGCATAGTTTGTCTATCAATGCCTATGTTGTTTGTGTTTATGTAAATACTAAGGGGCACCGGAAAACAAATAATGCTTGATGTTTTATTTTGTAGAGACAATAACATTTTAAATAGTTGCAACTAATCTTTCAATGTCAAATAACTTCTGAAATTATTTTAATAGTGTGTTTATTTTATTTAAATTTCATATTAATTTGTATATGTTCTTTGTGTTCGCATTTATATATACATATATGCAAAATGTAGGTTTCTAATACAAATATTATCTAAATTAGAATAACATTGTTTTATTTAATTGTGCCAATTAATGCCCGAAGATTATTTTTGATATCTCGTTACCTGAATCGTCCTGGGATAAAAATATGAGCTAGTCAGGTGAAACGATTTACTTTTCATTTAATTTAAAAAACATTAAAATATAACGGGCAATAATTTTTTATGTATTGTTATCCAATTATGTGGCATTTTCCTTCTTCCTGTGTGACTTTTCTATAACAGAGGTCGATGATATTTTCTCATAGACATCGTTATGTGAGAAGATGATATGCGGAGGGTTTGGAGCATTGCAGCAAGCACGTCGTACACTGATGAAGTCATAGTAGACTGAAGCACATGTCTGTACGCTGGCTGCTATAATGCCAACTCTGCGCAGATTGTGCATCCATTTCATGCATGCTTATATGAATTTCTAATTTGTATATGTATGTGTAGGGTTTCATTATCTATTGGATATGTTTCCAAGCATTCATTATTATTTTTGATAGAACTACTGCCATGACGACAATTACCGATCTAGAGATGTCCACGTTTTGAAGTTTCCTGATACCAAAATAGTAGTTTTGAGAAAAGTATTTTTCTTTCTCTCTCTCTCTCTCTCTCTCTCTCTCTCTCCCTCTCTCTCTCTCTCTCTCTCTCTCTCTCTCTCTCTCCCTCTCTTTTGTCTCGTTATGTGGGTGTGCTTTGTACTACGATTGCGGCTAAAATTATATACTTATCAAGAACAAACTTCATATTTACGAATATAATCTCCTCGAAAACTGCGTACATTTTCAGTGAAATTAGTAGAACAAAAGTAGGAATTTGTTTTAGTAAAAAAATAAAATTTCACCTATTACGCGGTTTACTAAGATTTATCAAGAAAACAAAAGTATTTAAAGTTAGATTTGGGGCAATTTTCGTATAAAAACAATTATAAAATTCCAAACGGAACTAAAACTTTTACTCACAGGTTCATTAAGAAGTTAAAAATATTTGAATTCTCATGAAGTAAAACCTTTTATGACAGGTATATTAAACATGTTATGTCCAGTCTGTGCTATTCTAATAGTATTGGCTGGTTGAAAGAATGAACATTAAAAAGCCTATTCAATAAATGCAGTGGTAGTAATAAATTCATGTTCTTAGATTGCTATACTGCAATAAAGAAATACGTCACAAGACATCGGTAAAGCAGAAAGTATTACCATATAATAATAAAGCTAGAAATTAATGGTTGTGAATGTTTGAAGTCATAAATTTTCCAGATTAACAACAATATCTTAAGCAGAAAGCAACTAAAATAAAAACATGTGATTTCCGAACGAGACTATTATAAACCGTTAAATGTGAATTATAAAATGTACGACATGACAAATCTACAATGCTGTACTATAAGAAATTTCCCCAACATCAAGAAACTTCGTATTTCGTACATCAGAAGACGTAAATTAAGATAAGAATCAAGATTGGTCAAATGACAGCTAGTCTAAAATCTGTCTAATGGTAAATTAAAATATAATTTTGTTTGGTTATGGAAGAAATTATTTTTAGCTATAGCAAATATAAGAGAATTAATGACTGATAAATGATTTTTTAATACCTCATAATCAACTGTTTTCACACCAGTGTTGATTTGGTTCTGTAGAATTATATAAAGCTAGCAGTACCAGCACGACTTTTCGTGTAACATGATTATCATTATGTCTGTTCTCAAACTTACACTTCAGTAATATATATTTCAATAGCAATCGAAAATCCTGTTGCTCCTAGGTGGTTTATGCAAAACACTATGTCACCATTTAACCGAAAATGTAATTCTGATTGGTTTTTGCTAAACGGCAGTCGTACCCTTTAAATGTTTGCTTCCATAACAGAATTATTAAATTGAATCGTATAAATATTTATGGGAATTTGAATGGATAAGTGAATAACAGAATAGGCAGTTTTGGGCAATGGAAAACTCACAAATTATTCTTGAGTCACTTTTACATCCATCAAAAGTGATAGTCTAGTGTGCAGTTTGGTCAGGAAGAATCACTGGACCATACTTTTTTGAAACTGAAAACGGCTTAACGGTAACTGTCACCAGCGAACGATATCATGACTTGATTGAAATCTTTTTTGTCACCTGAACTGTATACTTTGGGCTTAAGAGGGGCGTTTACCAACAGCATCTAGGCAAATCGAAACTTATGCAACTTGAATTACTAGCGGGACGGTAGGATGCAAGGGGGTGTGAGTAGGAGGAGCTAGACGATTTTCTGATTTCGATCAGAGCGCCTCGGTTTTATTCACAGATTCTGTCGCTATGTAGATCAGGAAAAGACGCTCTTCTGAAGGAAAAGAATTGGCGCAGAACCATGCATCAGACCTAACAGCAAAAGCGTATATATTAAAAACGGAGAGTAAGAAACGTAACCCACGATGATTCTTTAATTTTCTAAAAAAAAGGTCCTAAACCGGTAATTTAATATTAATAATAATTAAATACGGCTACCTTCAAGCAGGCTAACAGACAATTTTTATTTTTAAACGTTTTCAAAAGAATTATTAAAAATTACGCGAAACTGCTACCGTGGGTTGAAAATTTTTATACATACATATAATGAATCGTCAAATATTTAAATTCTAAAATCTACTCGCATATTGGTATTATGTACTTAGTTAAACTAAATCGAAATAACAAATATCAAATTGAATAAAATTGTAGACTAAAAATTACTTGTCATATTTTGATTTTTCATTCGACTTGCGTATATACTTTTTTTTTGTTTTGTTGATTTTTTATTATAATTCGATTTTCCCTTGCCCATCTGTTATATACACTCCAATATTATAGGTACTACATTTCATTTTTTTATTGCAAAAATTGTCTGTTGTTCGGATTCAAGTCTGCAATATATTATGATATTGTGTACTTAGTTAAACTAAATCGAATTAACAAATACCAAAATAATGTAAATAAAATTGTAGACTAAAAATTACTTATGTCGTATTTTGATTTTTCATTCGACTTGAATATTTACTTTTTGTTTTGTAGATTTTTTATAATAATTCTATGTCCTCTTGCCCATCTGTTATATATACTCCAATATTATAGGTACTGCGTTTCTTTCTAATTGCAAAAACTGTCTCTTCTTCGAATTCAAGTCTGCAATAGCCGACCGATTCCGATAGATTTGCGTGTTCGCTAAGCCCGGTAGAGATACCGTAAAGTGGGGATAGATGATGCGATCGCTTCGAAAAACACTTGCGTGAAATGTTTGTGAAAACGTTTACTATTTTCAATTTTTTATCTTCAAATATAATTACATAAATTGGATTTTCTTATATCGTTCATCAAAAGTGCAGCTGTATTTACAGCTTATTATTGTGCGAGAGGTAAATAAACTAGAATGTTAAAGTTTGTCTTAATGTAGAGACGTAATAAAATAATATGATAATCTAAGATTGAAAAACATAGTTAAGAGTTTGTCTTAAATACGGCAATATCTCAGCAATTGTAATTTACTGGTCGAGGATATTCTAAAAATATTATATGCGTTGTATGTTTAAATCTAAGCATAGTTTGTCTATCAATGCCTATGTTGTTTGTGTTTATGTAAATACTAAGGGGCACCGGAAAACAAATAATGCTTGATGTTTTATTTTGTAGAGACAATAACATTTTAAATAGTTGCAACTAATCTTTCAATGTCAAATAACTTCTGAAATTATTTTAATAGTGTGTTTATTTTATTTAAATTTCATATTAATTTGTATATGTTCTTTGTGTTCGCATTTATATATACATATATGCAAAATGTAGGTTTCTAATACAAATATTATCTAAATTAGAATAACATTGTTTTATTTAATTGTGCCAATTAATGGCCGAAGATTATTTTTGATATCTAGTTACCTGGATCGTCCTGGGATAAAAATATGAGCTAGTCAGGTGAAACGATTTACTTTTCATTTAATTTAAAAAACATTAAAATATAACGGGCAATAATTTTTTATGTATTATTATCCAATTCGTATTTTGATTTTTCATTCGACTTGAATATTTACTTTTCGTTTTGTAGATTTTTTATAATAATTCTATGTCCTCTTGCCCATCTGTTATATATACTCCAATATTATAGGTACTGCGTTTCTTTCTAATTGCAAAAACTGTCTCTTCTTCGAATTGAAGTCTGCAATAGCCGACCGATTCCGATAGATTTGCGTGTTCGCTAAGCCCGGTAGAGATACCGTAAAGTGGGGATAGATGATGCGATCGCTTCGAAAAACACTTGCGTGAAATGTTTGTGAAAACGTTTACTATTTTCAATTTTTTATCTTCAAATATAATTACATAAATTGGATTTTCTTATATCGTTCATCAAAAGTGCAGCTGGCGCGTAGAGGTTGCCTTTTTCTTTTGTGTACCAGCCTTAGTTAGTAGAAATTAATCAAATGTATGCATTTTTGTGGTTATTTCTAAAACACATAACTTTTTTAACAAAATAAGTTGATACAAAAACTGGCCTTGACATTATAAATTTATGCGTTTTGCATCGCTAACTCAAATTTGAGATTCTAAAATTATAAAATAAATTTAAAAAACGCAAAACGGCGATGTCTTACGGGGCCATAGTTTTTGATAGGTAAACGCTCCTCTTAATTATCATGTGGTTGCAGCATCGCATACAGCCAGAAATACAATGGAATTACTGGGAGATCTTTTTCAACAGCAAGTTATTTCGAAAAAATGGCGATGTTGATGGGCTTCCACGGTCGCCGGATTTGACAGCCACGGACATTTTTTTGCAAACAAACCAGAAACCCCTTAGCAACTCAAACAAAATATTCGCCACGAAACTAATGAAATCCCTTTATTGTAGACTAATAGAGTATTTATTTATTTTGACATTTAGGAAATATTATGGAATAATCTCTGTTACCACAAAAGATATGATAATTCAGAAACAAATCCAAACTAAATGAGATTAAAAATATAGTTACCGAAGATAGAATAGTATGTTGTAAAATACTTGGCAAGTAGAGTATACTATATAAAATTACTACAATGTTAATTATAGTAATCGGTATGTTCGAGTTTTATTAGGACTATCATCTGTATCAGGTAGAATGAAGATAATTTTATGTAACTTTATCAAAATAGTAACTTCAAAGAAAAGCAACACGAAATAGAAAAAAGTGGATGTAGTTGTATGTTTTGGGCTTTAGCATGTATGAAAAGTGCGTGTAAATACATGTATACATATATATGTATGTTATGTGTATATGTAAATGTATACGCTTACATATTTACCGAACGTTGTCTTCATACGATTGCATGTATGTATATAAGGTTCGCCAGCAAACGTATTTTTATTGTCGTTATTAATTTTACTGTCGGTGAATTCATTGTACTCTGTATATGTATCTTTCTATATTCGTTCATTGTGCGAGTAAACAATATCCGGGTAGAAAAGCGATTTAATATCGAGCAAAGTCAGCTCAGAGTTCTGTGACAACCATAAATAACAGTGTCTAAACGTTATTTTTGGGAAGCTAACGACATTCCTGGAGCAGTCGTTATCAGACACCCCGCAATATCGGGAGCTGTCAGCGTCGGATTCCAGCTCTGGAATGCGGATATTGCAGAGCTGAGCAGGGCAACCCTCCCTTCTGTCTGGATATTATAATTGGTTCGTGTAAATCACGTACCCTCTACAAAAACGAAAACTCTCGCTACGGAAAAATGAAAATGTTTGGATTTTCCACTGTGTACGTGTTGTCTGGTACGTTCAAAGCAGGACAATGGGTTTTCGTGCTTTTCTTTTTGTAATTTTATTTCTGCGCTTTCGGAAAAAATCAAAAGCTTTCGGGGGATCACCCGGCACTGACTTCCGATAGAAGGAAAGTTTAGCATGAATGTGTACGTCGCGCTGTTTTTAATGTAAAAAATAATATTTACAATCCCTCGGCAGAAATGATAAAATAACCGTAATATCAAGACTGTTGTTATTTTGATATACTTAATATCTTCTATGTTTGTCTACGTACTCCTTCCATATATTCATAATTTGCAAAAAGTTTAAAAGAAAACAAACTTGAAATGATTGCAAAAAAATACTTATATGTTATTCTTATGTATGTATATTCTTAATGATTATATGGACATTTTGTATTACACCATGTTTTATGTTTTGTAATAAATATATCTTATTTTTGGCTCATATAATTCTGTATTATATTTTACTCTTCAACCACATATATTATTAATAATAATCGGAATATTCATATAAAGGCAGAATTATGGGTTATGGTTATTAATTCAAACGCATTATTATATAAAGTGATGATTCGAATGTAATCCACAATCTTTAACAGAATTGTTGTTTAAATAGAAGACAGAGAGTATAGGGAAGAAATATTGCTCCACTAATACATATGCGTTATGGAAGACGAAACAAACAAGGAACATATTATTTTCAAAAGGTTAAATCTGAAGAGCACATTTAAAATCAGGTATGTGTATGAACATATAATATATAAATTTATATATAAAATGTTATATAATTAAATACTATATTCATAAATATATAAATAGTATACAACGCGCGTAAAAATTAAGGCTGATATGGAAGATTTACAGAAAAATCCTTCAAGTCCTTATTGTCATTTTGTAAAAATGTCATTATTTGATGATAAATATTTACTTTTGCAACTTCATTTTCATGGCCAACTGTGTTAAATTTGGTTTTTTAAATGACGTACCACTTTTTTTTACGCCATATTCGGGTAGATAAAGGATTCTCTTTTTAACAGAATGTCATGTTATGGGGATTTTGTAAGGAAATTTGACAAATACTTGCCACCATTGTGATCAGTCATGAAATTTCTTGTAAGCTTACATAGAGGATTTACGGAAAACTCTTCCAAGGAGTATAGCCAATAAAAAGTCATTATGCAATGACATAAAATTATTTTTGCTGTTTAATATTCATGGCCAACTGGGTTTGTCTTTTTTTAAATGATATAGGTACCACATTTCAATACTCTTTTGACCACATAACATGTTTATTGATTGAATAACAAAATTAAGAATTAATTAAAATATGTATTATCACAACAGTTGATAAAACACTAATTCAATAAGTGATCAAAATGCCATTACTCTCGTGGCAGTAGGCAATATGACAAATTCTTGTCGCACAGTATTCAAGACAGTAGGTGTTATTAGCCTAATTTCTCCTTAATACGCTCTTTCAGATCTTCTAAATTTCGAGGACAATTCCGATAAATTCTACTTTTCAAATATACCCAAAAGACAATCCAGCAGTGTAAGATCTTGTGATCTAGGGGGTGATCTTTTAGCTACCTACCTACCAATCCATCTGTTTGGAAACAGTCTAAATAAGTCTCACCAGCAAGATTATCATCTAAAAAATAAGGTCCATCAATGTGATCACCGATAATTCCTGTCCATGCATTAATTCTTTGTGGGGGTTGAGAATGATCTTCAAAAACAACTATATATACATACGTGTATAACATATAAAATATCTTCTATTTCTTGTTCTATACCTAATGGTAATTCAAATTGGTTATTATTCCTGGTACGAGGCGTCTCAATAATATGATTATTATATTTGTTAATTTCATTGTTAATTAACATTAAAATGTGAATGAACTATTAATAAAGCTCTAAAATGTTTTTAATTAATTAATAAAGATAATATCTATATTTTGAAACGTTTTAGCTTTTATATATTTCTTATAAATTGAATCTGGTGTACTATTCTATATCTGTCTCGGTATTCCTGTTCCTCTTAGTCGCTTTGTTTATGTTCTGGGGATTATATGAGAAAAAGTTAAGAAATCAAAAGTACTATATTCTGAACGCATTAATATTACAAATTTGAGAAATAAAATTCTACAAAGATAAAGCAGAATCGTTTTACAAGAAAAACGTTTAAGTATTATAACGGCTATGCTTTCTTTAGTTTTCCTAAATAGTCTGAAAATTTACATATGTATTTCTTTAGTACTAAGTTATCTTATATACCTGAAATTAAAATATTTAACATTCGTGCTTTTATTATTTCTTTTCATAACGTTGTGTCATAATACCACAAAATAACTACACATTTGATGCGGAAGTGGATATGTTAAGAATTTTATTTGGCGACATAATAATGCCCAGTAAGCAAGTGTAATGTATTTAAATTTGTATTTCGAGCGAAGGCAACCGCATCTCCGAATTTTCTTTTTTCATTATTGTTACGTAGTTTGATATTACTTGTGTGTTTGTTTGTAGCTTGACTGTATTACTGTTTGCCATTTGTTTCCAACGACTATTGTTCCGGTTTCATTGTGCTTGTTTAGACACGTAATGTTACTTAGATGTTAAAAGAAATACAGTGCTTGTAAAGTAAAAATAGATTTTAACGTTTGTGGTATCGTTCGGAAGAATTCTCTCACCCAACATCTACTAAACTTAATTCTGCGTATAATTTCAAGTCAATAAATCATCGACTTTGAAGAGTAAGCAATATTTAGGAGACCTTAGTTGTATTTATAAATTCCTTACAGATATCTAACACTTGCTAGTTATTACTAAAAACTATATGTATTTGGGTAAATTTTTGGATTTCTTTAAATATTTACTAGAAGATTGTACATTAATAGTTATTTCGAATAAAAGTAATACATTTAGTCTACCTTCATTACAGCAGCTGAATATCAAATACTGTCCCAAAGCCTAAATAATTTGGTAGCTATTACTGAAAAAGAATGACTTCTTGATTTTAGAAATACTTGGTATATTTATAATACTTGAGAAACATATTATCATATCAATTTCCCTTGTCTAAATATATAGGGCAGCATTAAAACTGATGGCTTATACTAAAGAGTGGTTTTTGCAAACACTTAAGTGACTTGCTATTGTAATTATATCTTTTTGTTATGAATTTGCTGTTTTTATTCAATATAACCACATTAAAACTATTTAAATAGCATTTTCTATAAATATAGCTTCTATCATAATGACAGATAAGTTCAATTACATTTCTCATATATTTGCCTATGACTGCATTACTAGCTACTTTTGCTATATACACAGGGAACAGAAAGTGTTAAGATATTTGGGGATGTAAGAATCGAATACAAGTGATGAAGAGGGATATAATAATATTAATAAAAAAAAACTATAGAATAAAGCGATGTTCGAAGACTAGAGGCGATAAATTTAAAAAAAAGGACAAGAGGTCGCTAATTCATTCAATTAAGCTAAGAAATTCATGTAATTAATACATAAATGTTGCCAGTTTTTTATTCTATTATGCTACACAGATAAAATATATCTCCATGATTCGGGGTTCCCTGAACACAAATAAGTGTTTTCTTTATATCTGCCTGCCTGTGTGTTCGACCCGCAGAATTACGCTGATACATTAAAAGCTACTGACACGGCTTTCTAACTTTAAGCTCACTCACTACCTCAATCAGTTTCCTCCAAATCCTGACTTTATTTTTTGAAATAGTTAGACAATTATTTTTTCGAATTACTTTAAAAAATAAAAGAAATGTCATAGCATAGTCCTTTTTCCGAAAATATATGTAGAAAAAAAATAAAAATTGAAATTAGACAAATATCCGAAAATTAACGATACGACAATAATTTAAAAAATATTCTGACCACGTCCTTGAAAGAGTTGAAAAAATTTTTTCTTAATTAAACTTATGTTTTGGATAAAAGAATACATTCTGCTAGACTAATTGTTGGAAAAATGTTAAAGTGAAACATGGTACGGTTTCGGCTAGCAGGCGGTGTTTCGCCAGACGAGATTTATTGGTTCTGAGTACTCTAACAGAGGCATAAAGATAAGGGTTTTACGATCCCATTCATTGGGTGTTTAGAGACCAGATTTTATGAGTGAGTGAGAAAGAAAATAGACATTGTGCGATAAACAAAGAAGATATTATAAACTAGAAAGTATTCGATTGAGAATGAAATGGTAGTTATAAATTTTGATAAATTTAAAGTTTTATTTAGAATATTATCGACTGATTTACATTCTCAAAAGCAGCAATTCTTTTATAAATGTATTGTTACGTTTTGTTGATCAGAAATAGAGATTTAAATGTAACTGACAGTCTTTTATTTTTAAAGTACTAAAAGAAATTACTTTGACGTCCAGGATTAGAAATTCACAAAAGAAAATTACAAGATGTGAGGCAAGATCTAATGGAAATTCCCTCTACATCTAAATGTTATTAATTATTACATTTTGAATATGAGAGTCCTACTGACGAGAGCTTCGACGAAACAAAAAATGAGATGTGGCTACCACACGACTTCTTATACCTATTAGCGTTTCAAATTATACGAAATTGTTTGACTTGCGAAATATTGGCAAAAAACTGATTCTCGATAAGAGGAATTTCAAAAAACTTACATAATAAAATTCTTCTCAAATTTAATATTGAGTACATATGAATTCTTTATAAATTTGTTTAAACTTAGTATTTGGCGAAATATTGGCAAAATTCGATTCTTTCACCGAAGTAAACTACTACTTCCGGTCAGCCGATTTTACTGGAAATCTAATCAGATCTCAAGAGGGAAATTGTATTCTTAATACAAAATTTTGAATTGATGCCTATAGCGGTTTGACCGCTATCGTGGTCACACACAGACACAGGCATTTTTTTAAAACCACTTTTTCGGGATCAGAGGACTTCAAAACGTGGACATCTGCAAAAATCTCGAGGTCAAAAATTTCACATACATACTTCAAATTATCACAATACTTCCTTATACTACCTATAAGAAAGTAAAAGGAATTATCCCGTAGATAAATATGTAATGTCGAGAATTAAAATATACTCAAAATTAAATTTGATTAAAAAGATTTTTTGAAATTCCTACCGGAAGTAGGTCTTTTACTCTTTCGAAAATCAGTTTTTTGCCAATATTTTGCAAGTCATGCTTTTTAGACAGGTACCTTACGGATATAAAAGGATTTAAAATAAATAAATATATAAATAAATAAACAAACTTAATTTTCAATACCTTTTGTATAAAAAAAATTCAAAATTCGTACCGGAAGTAACACTCTTATCCAATAGCGATTCTTTGCAAATATATATTATGCATTTTATAGAGATTTATTAAGAGAATAGAAGTACTAAGAATAGAATTTTGAATAATTTTTGTATAAAAAAATTCTTAAATTGTATAATTTGAAAAACTCATATGTATAAGTAGTGTGGTGGCCACACCTCATTCTTTTTGTTAATTTTTTATATAATAATTTACATACTACAGACAAGAAATATTTGTGTTTGTTATATTACCTAAATAAATATCTATTACAGACGTAATTTTGGGAATTTATATACATTTTTTTGTTAATTTTTTATATAATAATTTACTTACTAAAAGGACAAGAAATACTTCTTGCAATATTTTGGGTGAAGAATAATAATTTTATTTCCTATCTGAAATAGCCTGTATTGTATTCTGTCCCAACATTTTTATGGTTACAAGTCCACGTGGATTTGAGTGACACATGTCTAGTGTCGATTCAACAAATCAAACGCGCGGTGCACTCATAAATCAGACCGCCTAACGGCTGCAACTTAACATAAATATTCCATCTCATTCGCACCACTTGCGATTAGCACGACGATCCAAAACGTACGTCGGTGTATACAACAATCGGAGAAATACAGGACGCGCCTCTTTGAAATCGGAGTTTCTGTAATCTGGGAACACAGCCTTAAGCCTAGAATCTTTTTCGAAAGAGCTGATTAGGTTATCAGCCAAATCGGTAAACCAGAAGTTGCACATTATTCAGCAGTAAGATAATGTCTTGTAAATATCTTGTCAACGGTTAGTTTTATTAACACATATAAAAAGCACAAAGATATATTTGCTGTTAGACACAGCATATAAGATAATCACTACACTACTAAACTAACGGCTAAAGAAGTTTAAAGCAGCAAAAATAGGAGGTTACTAACATGGGTTCAGAAGAAGTAAATTCATTATCGACACAATACATATTATGAACCAGATAACCCTGACAAGGGATATAAAAAAGTGTAAATATTTGCAGAAATTATAAGAATTGTTAAAATGAAGATGGATAACACGCAGGATGCTGTAAAGACAAGGTACAGAAAGATGAACAACTTCGGATTAAATAACGAGCACAAATTTGAAGAAGTTAAGGCTTCTGGAAATAATAATAAATAGAAATAATGATACGACCGTGGAAATTAGGAGCAGTATACAGGCTGAAAATAAACCCTACTACAGATACTAAGGATTATTAAAGAATAAGAACATTAAATCCACGTCGAAGATCAAAGTATATAAAGCAGTTATAAGACCAGTAGAAATATACGCCATAGAAATAATGACAAACAGAGGCGAGAAAAAACTAAGAACTCTAACAAAAAAAATATCAATTAATTTCTGTCTTTTTCGTTAACTAGATTATGTATATTTGCAAGATAAGTCTGTGTATAAGCTTCCTGAAAGATGTGAAACGATTTGAACTTGTTGTAGAAGTTGTGAAAACCTTCACTGATGTAGTATTAAAGGTGATTTTAAATGATATAATGTCACTTGATGACAAGTGAACAACATATATTTAGGTTTCTTGACTAGGGAAGTTGAACTTAACATAAAGAATTGTTTTGCTGGCAAGTTGTGATTTAGAAGATGTGAATCAAGTTTACTGATTTGAAAAATAAAAATTTAGTCTAGGTGTGTATATTTTATCGATTGCTATTCCCTGAAATAGCAATAAAATTGTCTATTTTACAATTAAGCCCTACTGTCAGTTTAGAAATTTCCTAAATTTAGGCATTTGTGGAATTCTAAAAACTATGTAAATATTATTGTATTATACAGGGTGTCCAGAAACTCTCCTGACAAACGAAGACCGGAGATTCCTCAGATAATTTTAAGACAATTTAACCCAATTCACCCTAGTCCGAAAATGCTTCCTAAGGGAGCTAGAGCTCTTTGAAGATAGCGCCTTGTAATTAGTTTTTTTAATATCTCCCGAACGCTTCTATTTAGAAAAACAAAAACTGGTATGCTTATTTATCCTCCAGAGATGAATCGATTCCATCAATTGCGAATTTCTAGTACCGGTCATAGGCGTCCGTTTTGGGTAGGTAAACGGTTATTTTAACGCATAACTTTTTTGTCTTTAACTTTTAATCATTTGTGACACTAGATTATTAAATTTTCAGGTATTGTAGTACTAAAAGGTACTCTTACTTTAAGTCGGTAGGATACACCGTTTTCTAGAAAAATCGATTTGAAAATTTTTCGTTTTTTCGTCATTAAAATTCAATTTATTATGTACCTACTTATTTTTAGCGACGAAGTTGGCTAGGACTAAATGCAGCACACAATTCGTAAAAAAAAGTTTGGGAAAAGAAGCAAAAATCAATTTTGAAACAAAATTTTAGCTGAAGGTTTTTAAAAACAAAGTATTTATTACAATGGAACGAAACTAACAAAAAAAGAACAAGTATTAAAGGTAGATAGTTACAAAAGATGCTCGATGTGATGACCATTAGTCTCTATGCATAAATTTACCCTTTTGCTTAGCGAACGCCGAATTCTTGCAAAAATTCCAAAGTTATTTCTAAATTCGTTGCAAGCATCTTGTATCCTTAACCAGAGTTGTGCACGATTTTGTATCGGAACGGAATAAACAAATGCTTTTATGTATCCCCAAACACAATAATCGCAAGGATTCAAATCCGGCGACCTTGCTGGCCAAGCAACTGGACCGCCTCTTCCAATCCAATGGTCTTCGTAGTTATTATCTAGAAAGTCTCGTACATTCCTGCTAAAGTGGGCCGGACAGCCGTCCTGTAGATACCATAAGTTTTGCCGAATATTTAAACGCACCTCATCTAACAAATCAGGTAAAATATTTTGCAGGAAATGTAAGTAATCAACACCATTTAAACGAGCAGGTAATTCCACAGGTCCATGTAGATAATCGTCAACTACTCCAACCCTGACGTTTATGCTAAACCTATGCTGATGCTTAAATTCTGGAACAACGTGGGGATTGTCACCAACGTACGAATAATAGTGTGCATTATGTACATTAAAAATTCCATTTTTTGAGAATGAAGCTTGGTCACCAAACAAAATGTACCTGAAAAAATCTTCATCTTGATTTATCTGATTTTGTAACCATCTAGCGAATTCTACACGAGCAGGAAAATCTCCTTCTAGCTGTGCTTGCACCTTTGTAAAATGAAAAGGATATAAATTTTCTTTGTGTAAGATATTTCCTACGGAAGATTTTGAAATTGTGGGATACATGGCAGATAGTCTTCGAACGCTAATTTCTGGATTTTCCTCAACTTCCATTAAAATAACATCTTCATGTTCTGCTATTACATCATTATGTCTCCCTGTTTCATTTTTTTTTTGGGACCACTGAACCTGTTTCTCTTAGTCGTTGATGAAGAGCTGTAAATGTTGAGTGAGTGGTATGCTGACGATTGGGAAATTTTTCAGCATATCTACGTTGCGCTGCTCGAGCGTTATACCTCATTTCGCCATAAACTAAATGCATATCGGCGTATTCTTCATTAGTAAAAACCATTTTTTTTTAAATTGAAATCGTTTTGTTTGAATGCTACAAAGTAAAAAATTAAAAGATAAACTTCGCGAACTGACAACAATTTGACAATTAAAAACGTAGGTTTTATTTCTGTTGGCAGTTCAGAGCGAACTAGTGCAAAAAATAATAAATTGAATTTTAATGACGAAAAAACGAAAAATTTTCAAATCGATTTTTCTAGAAAACGGTGTATCCTACCGACTTAAAGTAAGAGTACCTTTTAGTACTAGAATACCTGAAAATTTAATAATCTAGTGTCACAAATGCTTAAAAGCTAAAGACAAAAAAGTTATGCGTTAAAATAACAGTTTACCTACCCAAAACGGATGCCTATGACCAGTACTAGAAATTCGCAATTGATGGAATCGATTCATCTCTAGAGGATAAATAAGCATACCAGTTTTTGTTTTTCTAAATAGAAGCGTTCGGGAGATATTAAAAAAAAAACTAATTACAAGGCGCCATCTTCGAAGAGCTCTAGCTCCCTTAGGAAGCATTTTCGGACTAGGGTGAATTGCGTTAAATTGTCTTAAAATTATCTGAGGAATCTCCGGTCTTCGTTTGTCAGGAGTGTTTCTGGACACCCTGTATATTTCAATATTTTCAAATATAATTAATGCATATAACGTTATTTGAACTTGCGAGAATTAATATAAAATAAATATTACAAAATATAGGAGGAGGGATTGATAAGTAACACACAACATTTTTTTTAGAAGAAAATATAATAGATAACTCACTAAGCAGACACAAAATACAGGCACATCTTTACACTTTTTTCCAGATTGTCGCCAAGTCTCGCAACACATTTCTCCCATCGTGGCACACGGTTGCATATATCCTTTGCATAGAAGTCCGTCCTTTGTGAATGAAGCCATCTGCGAACAGTCGAAAGAAAGTGTTTGTCGGCCAAAAATGTCTTCATCATTCCGAAGAGTGTCAGATCCGTACTATATGGTGGATGCTGGAGCACCTCCCTCTCAAACCGCTCTAAGTGAACACGAACAGGAGCAGCATGGGGACGTGCATTGTCATAAATGAGCTTGACATTTCCAGCATTAGTGCGGTTGTCACGAAGAGCACAACGCAGCTTGTCCAATGTGTGAATTGTCACCTTGAATTTATTCGTTGTTGGGGAATTTGGATGTTTCCATTCCATAGATGACCTTTTGCTTTCGGGCTTGTGATAGTACGCCCATGACTCATCACCTGTAAAGATGCCTGCCAGAAAATGTTGTGCATCTGCAGCGTACTGTGCCAGGTGACCCAAGCTTTTCATCATTCGCTGTCTCTTATGGACGTCTTTGAGATTCTTTGGCACCTATCGGGCACTGCCCTTTCAAAATCAGTCGGTCATGCATCACGTCATGCACTGTTGGGGAATTTGGATGATTTCATTCTATAGATGACCTCTTGCTTTCGGGCATGTAGTGGTACAACTATAACTCATCATCTGTGACGATACCTTCCAGAAAAGGTTTTTCGTCTGCAGCGTACCGTGTCAGGTGATCCATGCTTATCATCATTCGCTCCCCCTTATGGACGTCTGTGAGATTCATTGATACCCATCAGGCACTGACCTTACGAAAGTTCAGCTAGTCATGCACTATATATACAAAATGTTGAACATGTTCGCCAATGTCCGAAGTCGGATTCTGCGGTCGGAACGAATCCCCTCGTCAATGGCCATGACATTCTGTTCACTGATGCTGTTACAAAAATTGTTATACCTTACTTATCGATCATTTCTCGCATATAATATAGGTACAGTGCGTTCATGATGAAAGGAACAAATTCGTTTAAGATTCAGGTAATTATTTTGTAGAAACACGCTCGGACAGGTCGATTAGTATTTTTAGTTTAGAATTTTTTGACATAAGAATTATTTACCGGGTGTCTAAAGAAGAACATATGCAGCAATCATTGTTTTTTTTTAATGGAACAGCCTGTATATTATACCATTTTTGAATTATTGGGTAAATTCTAAACACATTAAACACATTTTTGTGTAACATACCATGTCCGCAAAATCAGAGGTTTTCGGAATAATGAGTTTTGTGATAAATTAAAATACACATAGGTAATGAAATAAAATGTTTAAATTGAACAAGGACACCTTGAACATTTTTTTAAAAGCCAGCAAAAACAACCTGGTATTGCAAATTTTATCTTCAACAAGAAACTCTACTTCAAATTAATCGATTTTCATGTATTTTTTTTAATTTACCACATTTCAAACGTCATTATTCAGAAAACCGGTGATTTGGGGATATGGTATGTTACACAAAAAGTGTTGAGAATTTACCATACAATTCAAATATGGCATAATATACAGTATGTTCCATTTAAAAAAAACAATGTTCTTCTTTAGACAAGTCTGTATATAATTTTCTTATGTCAAAAAATTCACAACTAAAAATACTAATCGACCTTTCCGAGCGTTTTTCTGCAAAATAATTACTTGAATTTTAAACGAATTTGTTCCTTTCATCATGAACGCACTGTATACATGCTCAAAATTAAAGAAAACATCAAAAAGTTGAATTCATATAAATAAAATGTCTTTATTATATTAGTATAAGTTAGATTCTGCTTTTACGGCTGCGCCATCGGTTAACTTGAGGTTAAGTGTAACAGTACCTACAAGCAAACTTCCCTCTTAGATAAATTTACTTAATTTTATTTGTTTTCTTGAGATAACTAACTTTATTACTGTCATTTTACGGTGTCTTCTGGAAAAAAAAAAGAATTTGTTGTAAATTGAAAAATATAGTTATACATTACCTTACATTACCATAGTCTAATAACTCATGATATTCCTCTTAAAATGGACTATTTTCAAATATGCAAAAATCCAAATATCACAATTTTATTACTATATCATTGCCGCAGTACAAAAGATCTTACTTAAAATAAAATAAGAAACGAGGCATGAAAAATATATATAACATTCATATTAAATGTTATATTATATTGTACTCTATTTTAATTTCTTGTTTTACTATTTTCACGCCACTGGTAGATAACTAAAACAATACTATTTAAATACAATTGTATTACAAAATAATAGGGGAATTTTCATCATTGCCTCACATTGAATTCGAATATTTTACAATGTTTCAATTATTTTCTGTAGCATGGGTGGCTCTTACAAAGCGATACAAACGCCGCTAACCGCTTTATTTTTCCTGCAGTTTGCATTCACAACGTGACAGCGTATTGTAACAGTCAATTTGTGCATAAGCAATTCAACGATGCCATTTATGATACGCGCTATTCTTATCCTTTATTGCCCGATGTAGAGGACCAAGGAGTGTATAAAAATGAGGAGAAATGCATGATGTTAACTGGTATATGAAGCAAATTTGCAATAAACGCAGAGAACGTCATCAAGTATACGAGTTTCTCATCTCATAAAATCAAGTCACCTCGGTTATGGGGTGTAATTCTCGTTTCTACCCTACCGTCTTCAATTCCAGAACGTATTATAGGGCGCATCCACTCCACAGGTCTCCGATTTTTGCGTTTTTGCCCTCGTACGATCGCCGTATAATATTACACCTTCTAGCATGAAAGAAATACTTGAGAGGGAGAGCCACCACATTCGAAATGATGATTTCGTGAAACTAGAGAGAGAGAATTTCGAATTCATTTGTTCGTCGAAATGTTACTTTGGATCGGCCGCCCTGATTTTCGCTACGGCTTTCGTTCCTTTCGAAATAACTGCTGCGATGGTGTTGTAAGCGAAATCCGACCGAGCCACGAATAACGATAAATGAAATAAATTTAAAAGTTTCCCTTCGGTGCGACTTGAGAGTCGCGATAACGGATTTAATGAACCCTATCGTCTCTGTGAATGGGTCCCGGGCCCGGTCCGACACAAAGCCCGGTAATTTATTGCAGTGCCATGTGATTGTTGCATGCTTCTGCGGTCTAAACACGGCCTCTCTACGTAAAATCGTACGTTATTTCGAGCGGGGTTGAGATGTGCCTTTTACATTCAGCGTACGCCGCAAAATGGTAAAATATAATACTGCACTCTCATACAATTAAGAAGAACCAACGCCACAGAAAAATCAATGTAGAATGCTTAGAATCCATCAACTTTCATCATATAAAAATATACAACAACATAAGGACATAACATACATACATACTTCTATATTGAAAATTAGTATATACATTCATCATATGTAAATATATTACTCCAGCATATTAGCTATGAAGTATTTTTTATTTTTGTCTTTTATTTAAATCATAAAAATCAAATTTTCAATCCCTGTATCGTTATATACATATTAGTAGTAAATGAGTATAACTAATTTATAAGTATATATTAAATTTAACCACTTATTTAGATTGTATTGCATCAGAATAATAAATAATTAGTGCGTTCATGACCAATATTAATATATGTAGAATAAAAGTATATTTGTTACAATTTTTTTGAGTATACACACATATATAACATGTTAGACACTGTAATTCCAGATAACGTGATTAAGGTTTTCGACTTAGGCCCAAATTTTGGTATACCATATGCGAAAAAAAGTCACATCCCCATTCCAAATATAATTGTAAACATTGAGTCATCAATTGAGAATGTAAATGAACCAGAAAAATGCAACATAAGAGCTAATGTATGCAATATCATAAAAAATTTCCAAAGCGCAAATAATAATAGTGATAGTATTGTAAGCACACAAACAATAAAAAAAGCAAGAAAATTCATAAAAGACAATCCCCAGATCACAATTTTAAAACCTGACAAAAGCAACAAAACTGTTATAATGAATACTGCTGACTACACAAATAAAATGAATCTCTTGCTTAATGACAAAACTACGTACACCGAAATAAAAAATAATCCCACAACAATCTATCAAAAACAAAACAACAACTTAATTAAAAAATGGGAAGGTTGTAACATAATTTCACTTACATTGGCAAAATCGCTAAAAATTAATAACGCGCAACCCCCTAAAATGTACGGATTGCCTAAACTACATAAGGCCAATATACCAATGAGACCTATTGTGTCCTGTATACAGGGACCTCTATATAAATTATCTAAATATCTGGCAAATTGCATTTCAAATATCACAGGCAAAAATGACTACTATATAAAAAACTCATTTGAATTCAAAAATTTCATAAACAATATTAATCTCAGCACAGACCAACGACTTGTCTCCTTGGATGTAACTTCTTTGTATACTAACCTACCAGTGGATCTTGCGAAAAGTATTATCCAAAAAAAGTGGGATGACCTACAATATCATACAGAATTGACCTTGTCTGCTTTTACCGAGGCTATCGAGTTGACTTTGACTACCATGTATTTTCAATTTAATAATAAGTATTATAAACAAATTTACGGTTGTGCTATGGGCTCCCCAATATCGAGCGTGATCGCGCAACTGGTCCATGAAGACCTTGAAGAAAATGTAATCTCAAAAATTTCTGTTGATATTCCATTCTATAAAAGATACGTAGATGACTGCATCCTTGCAGCGCCCCTAGACAAATTAGATGACATTATAAACCTGTTTAATAATTACCACAAAAAACTACAGTTCACAAGCGAAATCGAAAAAAACAACCAACTGAATTTCTTAGATATGACTTTAATTAGAGATGGTAATAACATAACTACTAAGTGGTATACCAAACCGACAGCTTCGGGGAGGTACATGAACTTCCTTTCTGCGCATCCAGTAACAATCAAAAAAAGTGTAGTTATAGGTCTTGTTGATAGAGCAATAAAATTAACTAGCCCAAAATATAGAGGGGAGGTCCTGAACATAGTCACAAATTTACTAAAAAGTAATAATTTTCCGGAACATTTCATTAAAAAAATTACTAAACAAAGAATGCATAAATTCTATAATAGTACACAATACCAAGGACACGAACCCACAGTAACATCAACCGGAAATAAAACAAAGTACTTACCATTGCCATATGTACCCAACCTATCAGAAAATTTAACAAAAATGTTTTCTAAACATAATATTAAAGTAGCGCATAAAAGCTACAACAACTTAAAATTCATAAATACCAAATTAAAAGACAAAATCAATAAAAATAAAATGACCCATGTAGTTTACTGTATCCTATGCGGGACATGTGACAAAGTTTACATCGGCCAAACTATGCAACATCTCGACGAGCGTATAAAAGGCGACAAATATGCTAACAACATCACGGCATTAAGGCTCCGGGCTACCCAAATTATAGGTATATGCTATTACATGTAACCGTTTTTTTCTTTTTACTTGCTTATTTGGTAACATGAAGCAATGCACTATTTTTTCTTATATACGTATGAATGAATGCAATGTATCTATGACGCCCTTTATTCAAAATAGTCTTTAAATGTGTTTAAAAAAAAATAAAACGTCGAACCATTTTTTTCTTTTCTTTCCTTTATTTCTTAACATAGAAGAATAATTTTTTTTTTGTTTAATAGAGCGTTTGAAACTCTTGCTCGCTATGAGGCCCCTTTTTTTTCAAAATTGATATTTTCTTAGATATTTGATATAAAAGAAATTAAAACTAGGCAGCCCACATTACATTCCAGAAACAAGGTGAAGGGGAGGGATAGATCTCTGGCCAACAGCTTGTCTAGAGGGCGGGTACAAATGTGTAAATATTCGGGGATAAATGAATTTTTATTCTCTTGGATATTGTAGTAGATATATAATCTGGGCACTTTTACGAAAAGTGTTCGTGTCTCCCTAAAAAAAAATGAGTTATAATTTCCAATATATTATGGTATTTTATGCTGGTTCTTTGAAAGATATACCTCCACTTTTTTTTTGACGCTGAAAATATTTCTTTCGTAAATAGAACACACAGTCTGTTTTTGAATCGTAAGATGGAAATTTAATTCTTTTTCAAAATGTATATCCTTCTACCTACCGCTAACGAATTTTTTTATATTTATACTACAAATCTTTTGCTAAATGTGTTTTTTTTTGTTAATCAACTCCTAGTTACACAAACTGTAGGCGTAGTATGCACATTATTTTTTGTCTGAAGTCTCCGGCATACTTTGCTAACACAAGTTATACAGCAGTGCAGAATAAAAGGCGGTAAATAACAGGTGCGTCATAAAAACACTGTTTGTACTGAATATTGCTTATCACAATTTATTTACCTATTATTTTGTTAGAAATATACATACACATATATGCCGGGTGCCTCGTAAAAAACGTCAACAATAATAACTCTGTTATTTATTGTCCGATTTTATTGAAACAAAAAGTCAGTAAATTAGCATCAAAAATACTACAAGAAAGTAGTGTTTTAGTTGTTTTCAGTTGTTTTCATTAATGTCAAACGATAGTCAACTTTTTTATTTTAAATGGGAACAGATATATTTTTGGCAATATTCGGATTGGATTTTTTTTTTCTGAATTCAACAATGTATAAAATGTCTATTTTTTTATAAACGATTATTAAAAGAAAACCATTCATTAAAATTGACCATGTTTTTAATAAATTATGTATAACATTTCGAATGTGCTATGAAACATTGAAAACGTAAGTATTATAAGTATTATTCTAAAAAACAAAACAAAACACTTCACAATAATTGTTCAAATTGCCTGCCACCTTGTTCAATACATAACGCACATCTCCTAATTACTCCACGAGTCGCATTAAAAAGACAAACGGCAGGTATTTCTTGACAAGTGTTAATAATTCTTTGTCTTAAAATGTCAACATTTTCTGGAGGTGTCAAATAAACTCGATCTTGTAGATAAGCCCACAACCAAAAATCTAGGGGCGTAAGGGTGAACGCGCAGGCCACTCGATAGGACCGGATGTTCCTATCCACCTATTTCCAAATTGGGTGCTCAACCAATCAGTATTTACTCTGGCGTTGTAAGCGGGGGCCCCATCTTGTTGATAAAATATTCTATTTAAATTTGCCCAAGGTAATTCATCTAAAAAGTTTTGGAGATTTTCGTTTAATAAAGTGTGATACTTTTCTTGATTTAAGCAACCTATGAAAAACGGCCCAATTAATTGATCGTCTAAAATACCACACCAAACATTTACGCTGAAACATCTTTGAAAATTATTTTCAATGACAAATCTCGGATTGTTTTGGCTCCATTGTCGATGTATGTTTCTATTAAAAATACCATTGTTGCTAAAAGTGCATTCGTCAAACCAAATTATCATTCTGTAAATACTCCGGTCTTGTTCTAATGCATTTAAAAAAAGTCGACAAAACTGTATTCTTCGGCGTTGATCATTTTGTTCTAACACATTAACTTTTCGAGCTATGTACGGTTTAAATTTGTGTTTTCTTAAAATACTGTGGACTGTAGTCTTTGATACCCCAATATTATGTGCAATTTCGCGAGTCGAAGTTCGTGAATTTTCTTATAGTGCAAGAAGAACATCATATTCCGTATCTTCGGCGAATCTACGTCGCTGTGTTTTAGGGTTTTTAAATGATCCATAATTCCTCAAATTCGTTTCAATTCTCTGAAATATTTTCGAATCTGGAACTTCTCTGTCCGGAATACGAACGCTGTAACGCCGAACTGCTTGAAGACGATTTTTATTACATTCAAAAAACACTTGCAACATGTCTGTTAACTCATTGTTATTCATTTTTACGAATATATTTCTTTTTGTGGCAAAACGTTCAAGCAGAACAAAAATAAGACACTGACGTTTATTGACGTTTATAGCATTTTTGTTTTTTCATGGCACATTCCAAAATTTATAAATAATGGAATACAAAGATGAAATTTATTAAGTGTTTTATATATTTTTTCAATAATTGTTTATCAAAAATAGACATTTTATACATTGTTGAATTCAGAAAAAAAAATCCAATCCGAATATAGCCAAAAATATATCTGTTTCCATTTAAAATAAAAAAGTTGACTATCGTTTGACATTAATAAAAACAACTGAAAACAAACAAAACACTGCTTTTTTGCAGCATCTTTGATGCAAATTAACTTTCTTTTTGTTTGAATAAAATCGGACAATAAATAACAGAGTTATTATTGTTGGCGTTTTTTACGGGACACCCGGTATACGTATATAATATGAAAATAAAAATAAGAAGAATTTATTTTTGCCGCCCTGTTCGTATTGATAATGTTGATAAATTAAAACATTTTTTTCTTTTCTTGGCAAATAGCGGCCATAAATACCATAAATAAAACTACATTTTCTTGAGTGTTTCGACATTTATTAACATGTGTCTTTTTCGAGTGTGTGAAGAGCCCCCCTTTTTTCGAATATCGGATATCTGACAGTTGTTCCAGGTTGTTCTAGGTTTGTTATAAATTGTTCTAAAGTATTTTTAAAAAAATGTCAAATTTGGCCGAGATAATTGAAGAAACCGATTTTGTCACCCAGCCCTTCTTTTTTCGAAAATTGAAATTTTGAAGGTTTTTCCAGGTTGTTCTAGTTGTTCTAAACATTATTCCAAAGAATCTCGGGAAAAAATCAAAACTGGCCGAGATAATCGGAAAAAACGAGATTTTGCCAGTCCCCCTTTTCTTGAAAATTTAAATTTTGACGATTTTTCTAGGTTGCTCTAGGTTTGATCTAGGTTATTCCAAAGTATTTCATAGAAAAAATCAAAATCAGGCGAGAAAATGGGGGAAAATGAAAGCTAAAAGTATGAAGTCAGACCCAGTTTTTGCAAAAACTAACATTTTGACGGTTGTTCTAGATTTGTTCTAAACATTGTTCGAATACATCAAAACCGTATCTCTTATATATCAAAAGATATTGCAAAAAAAAAACCAAATCCAAAAGTGTGAAGTTATCCCCCCTTTTTTCGAAAATCTAAATTCTGACGGTTGTTCTAGGTTTGTTTTAAATTGTTCCAAAGTATTTCAAAGAAAAAATCATAATTGACTGAGTTAATAGGAAAAAACGATTTTCTAACAGTCCCCCTTAATCTCTTGGGAAAATATATATTTACTACTTATATTAGATACCTACTTATTATAAATCTTGGTCAATTTCGATTTTTCTTTCAAATACTTTACAACAATTTAGAACATACATAGAAAAACCTAGAACAACCGTCAGAATTTAGATTTTCAAAAAAAGGGGGGCTAACTTCTCACTTTTGGATTTCGTATTTTTGTAATATTTTTTGATATATACGGTTCTGAAGTATTAGAATAATGTCTAGAACAAATCTAAAAGAAACCTCAGACTTTCAATTTTCGCAAAAGGGAACTGTGAGAAAATCGTGTTTTCCTATTATCTCGGCAAATTATGATTTTTTCTTTGAAATACTTTGAAACAAATTAAAACAAACCTAGAACAACCGAAAATAATCGTCAGAATTTCGATTTTCGAAAAAAGAGGCGTTGGCGAAAAATTGCTTTTTGCCATTTTTTCGGCCAATTATTATTTATTTTTTGAAATACTTTGGAACAGTTGAGAACAAACTTAGAGCAACCTGGAACAACCGTCAGAATTACAATTTTTAAGAAAGGGGGGGCGGCAAAAGCTCGTTTTTTCCGATTATCTCTGACAATTTTGATTGTTTTCCGGAGATTCTTTTGAACAATGTTTAGAACAACTAAAACAACCTGGAACACCCTTTAGAATTTCAATTTTCTAAAAAAGGGGGGCTGGGTGACTAAGGTATTTACAGACAGGAAACACAAGAACAAAAGACTACAACTAGGGACGCTTATGTAAACTATATGTACAGTTTAGTTTTTAGTAAATTGATAATTGATTGCATTAAAGTAAAAAAAAAACAACATAAAAACCAAATTTTGTCAAATATGTAGAATAAGTTAGAAAACAAAAAATTAATTTCCTGTTGTATATGTAGGAAATAATTTTCTACTACTAGCACTGTCGCTTTAATTTTTCACTAAAACTGATAAATTTTATTATTAATCTTATATTTATGTACTTTGTAAATTAATAATATTTGTGTATTCCCTTGATTCATTTAGGTACTAAATTAATATAAAATCCATTTTCTTTTACTTACTTCATATTTTAATGTAGTTATACCTGTTACACATTGTTTAAAATATTATATAATAAATAATATATAAATTAGTTATTTTGAACACAATATTAAAATAAAATGTCATACGAAAGAACTATCAAGAAATCGAAAATCAATAATAAGAAAATAACTTGGTATGTCTGACCACCCGTTTACCAGTGTGGTAAACAAGATCAGTAAAAAGCATTGGAAATTATCAATTATATGTCTTGAATTTTTAGAAAGTATGGTTTTGATCTATAATAACAAAACAATGAATAAATGAGAAAACAATATAGAAATCTTCTATTAGACGGGTGTATTTCAGATATGTATATGTAAGAAAACACAAAAATTGTGTAGCCAACTTTTTATTCAATAAGAGAATATTCATTCCGAAACATATGTGTATTCGCCAAACAAACACCCCGAGCCCCCCTACTTGTCTGTCTTCCTTACAGTCCCATACATATAAATATGTGTTTATCAAATATTCTCTAAACATTATTCCGTTGCAGTCTCCTAAGTGTAGGCCACGCCCTTGTAGGAGAAGTACTTCAAGAGGAGAAGTTACGGGGACATTTTCACACTTTTAATTCAGTATATGCTATGCAACTCGTATTACTTCAAATCGCAATATTAAAATCAGTAGTCCGGAGCCTTAAAGAAACATAGTAATAAATTGACACATTCATTTGCCTTTGATAAAACCAAAATCCTCCATGTTGAAACAAATACTAAATCACGAACAGTACTAGAATTAATTGAAATCAAAAGACACGAACATAATGCTGTTAATGACAGGAACGAAATTAATAATTTGTCAAAAATATATTTTCCATTAATAAAATAATACAAATACTATTCCCAAAACCTATCTGTATATGTTAACGTTGTAAATATACACAAATAAACTTGTTATCCAGAATTTTTTTCCTTTTAAAAAGAAAAAGCACCTGTTTCTTTAGAAGATCAGACGCACTCAATGTATACGTTTTAGAAACGATGAAGTCCTGCTTTATAAGTAGAATTAATGAAAAGATGGTTGTAGAAAATATTAAAGAGTTATAAATAATAATTACAACCGTCATGTTTAGGTAAATTATAGATTAAATAATTTTAAATGTTAATAAATAACAAGCTGTGATTGTTTTTTTTTGTTTTTAAAAAAAGGACAATAGATATAATGTGTAATTGTTTCCAGACATGCTGCAATTTCTTTATATACACTGTTCTGATGAAGACAATAAAGTGTCGAAACGTTAACTCTTCAATTATTACTTACCACCAATAATAATATATAAAAAAAAAAGCCGCATTCCAAGAACAAAAAGAGAAAATATACATATATAAGTATACTAAAATACTCAGCCAAATATACAAGAAATGTAAATAAACTAATCTGTAATCATGACATAGTGGCTATATTAATTACATTATAAATTAATAACAAAAATAACAACCGGAAAGCAAACTGCCTTCCAAACAGTCCCGTTTACATTTACTAAAAATAGAAAATAATATCAACAAATAACAATTAGGAAAGACAGCTAATTAAGTAAAATTATTGGAAGATGTTTCATTTATCAAAAACGTAATCCAACAACATTACAAGGCAACAATGCCAATCTATGTGTTTAATGACAAACATAGAAAGGTGAAAACGTGAATTGCGTAATTTAAAGTGAAAATGTAAACATTAAGTCATAGAACAGTCGCTATTACCTATGTACTTCATCACAAGATCCTGATTCATTTAATCCCATTACATAAATAACATCGACGCAAATTGTGTAATTCAAAGAGTAAATGTAAGAATTTAGAAGCAGAGCAGCCGTATATCATTCATGTAAATTGATAAAAGATCAATATTTGTCATGGACACCACTTATCCTCTACTAATAATAAATAATACTGATGACTGTTGCAGAATCGCGTTACCTTTAAAATACACTGTCTGTTTTCCATGGACCGTTGTATTAATCTTTTACAATGTTGCAGAAATGTATCAAATGTGATAATTTGATGTGGGTATTCAGCAGTGAATTAATTTATACAGAACTCCCATCGTCCATTTTCAACTTCAATATCAATACAAAGGTGCGCCATAATAACGAACTGATCCTGTCAAACAGTGAACGGCGTCTCAGCTGAGTTCTGTAATTTTTAATAATTTAACTTGCATTGAAAACCATACAATACGTACCAAACAACTGGATATTTAATTGACAATATTATCTGCTTTTATGAAGACGGATTTCTAAGAACTAAGGGAAACAAAAATAGGATGCAAGAAAAATGTGGTATTAGAAAGACAACAAACTCAAACAATTAGTATCGTCATATCTAATATATACGAGTACATATTGCTGTGGTGGCTGCTACACTGTTAAAAATGGTAAATTTCTTATTTGAAATGGAAATGTAACATTGCCCCACGTTGGGCGCCATTTAATATATGCTGTGGTGGCTGTTACACTGTTATTTACTTTCAGTACGTTTTTATTTTTGAATGATGGCCCATTTCTTAAAATGTTTAAGGCTGTTCTAACGCCTTGTAAGAAATTAGGTTCTGTCTCTCTATATTCAAACCATATCTCATGCTTGTCTTTTTTACAAAATATAGAATGCATTGATTTATTTTGTGTTTGTGTTATGCTTAATTTTAGTACCTATTTAACTTAATATATACATTCTAACGTATACATTTTTGTAATAGCATTGCCCCTTGAATGTTGGCAACCTATTTTACTTATTGTAACTTGTTTTGAGTAATGCCTAAATCTTAAAATAAACGTTTTAAAGATAAAATTAATGTTCTTTTTCAACGACTCAACTAATTCTTAACATTATTATTTTTATTTAATGTGAAGATCACAGCAATATGAAATTTAGATTTATAAGCAATGAGTGTAACGTATTGATAGTTATGCGACAATTATAATTACAATAATTAGGTTACCCCAAATTATACCATTTAAGATAACTAACATTAACGTGTGATGTAAAGTATAATTTGGGTGTTTCTTGTTGGTAAAATCCTTTATATCATTTCCGTCTTGTCTATCCAATGATACGATTGATATGAATTTCAAATTCTGTCTTTGTTATTTGAATGACTGATCTTTAAATATTGTCGTTATTGGTCACGTTCTTAAATTTCCTTCTATTTTATTATATGATATTAGACTTGATGCTTTAATATTATTACTATTTATAACACTTTCACTTTAGATTTCCGGCTAATCCATCAAAATTTATTTATTAGCTTTTAAAATCCCAAGTTTCTATGATACACTAACGTTGATCGACATTTCGAAACTATCCATTTTCACAACTTCATCGCATAGCATATAAGTTTCTAATTTCCTTTATAATAAAATAGATTCCATATTTGTATATTAATATGTATGCGTAAATTTAACAATCTAAATAACATTATATAATTGTGAATATATTATTGGTACTCATTATCTAAATCAATACAAACAAACAAACCAAAACAAACATAATACATTTTCTAATAAAATGTACTTATTAAAAATACTCAAAAAGGAACCACATAAAATGTTGTTATTTTGACCTATTATAATATTCCTACATTACTATTTCCCTCACTTATAAGATAAGTCCTTAATTTATTTTAGAATTTTTCTCTATCTGCAAACGGATATCACACACAAATATCTTATTCAAACACTAAAAGCGCATTCTACTAATCCCTACGCCCTATAAGCATAACCTGAACGTATCTATCGTTTAAAATCTATACTTTAAAACATATCTCTATATAATTTGTTATAATTAGCTGACATGTGAGAAACAGGAGACTTAATTAGTATGTTGGTCCTAGCTCTGGGAATAGCAATGTAAGTGAAATGGCGAGTATTTCGAGCCGGCACGTTAAAGTTGATTTTCGCACTGTAACAGTCACGGCGACATGACAGAGATTGGAAACCATGGTATGCTATTAAACTTATCTAATCAACATCATGACCAGGGTAGGTGCCATTTATTTTATATGACAAATATTTTAAGAACCTCCTTTGAACGCGTTCTATCAAAATCTGCTGATCTAAGTAATGTGGATACCAGACAACGGATGCATATTCCAACTTACTACGCACTAGGGCATAATATAATACTTTAACACTGTTTAGGTTACTAAATGTACGACATGGTCTCAAAAGAAATCCCAGAGATTTAGAGGCTAAAGAAGAAATTGTCGATATATGTTGCATGAAGGTTAGTTTATCATCGAAGAAAACTCCTAAATCCATGATTACAGACTTTCTAACAATAGGTGCGGAATTCAATGTATATTGATACAGTAATGGATTGGACCTGCTTGTGTAAGAAACAATTACACATTTTTACACATTTAAAGAAAATAAATTTAGATTACACCATTCTTTGATAATATTGAAGTTAGTCTGCAGGTTGACATAGTCAGCACAATTGTTAACCACATTATAAATTTTTAGGTCATCCGCATAACCCAAAAATTCGCAGTTTAGCTTTTCCAGTAAATCGTTAATATATATATTGAAGAGTAAAGGCCCAAGATTCGAACCTTAGGGGACACCAGAGGAAATGGAAATGATATTGGATGAATGACCATTATAAAGAACATAACCCATTCTATGTGATAAGTATGACGCCATTAATTGTACAAGGGATGAAGAGAAGCCAACCTGATCCAATTTGGCAAGAAGCAAGTTGTGATCTATGGAGTCAAAGGCCTTGGAGAAATCAGCATATATGACATCTACTTGCATGCGCTGATCCATTGCACTCGAGAGATATTGCGCAATTTCGACTAAATTTGTAATTGTAGATCTTCCAGAGACAAATCCATGTTGATGTAAAGATAAAACAGATTTTATCTTATTAAATATTCTAGTGTATAATATTTACTCAAACACTTTACTGAAGTTAGTCAAAATACTTATCGGTCTATAATTTTTTACTTCTGATTTCTCACCACTCTTGAAAACTGGAACAAGTCTGCTGATCTTCCAGGAGTTTGGAAACGTACTCGTTTTTAATATTAAGTTGAGTAATACTGTAAGTGGTGTAGCTAAGATAGAAACACAGTCCCGCACCAAAAAGCTCGGAATATTATCGTTTCCCGAGGTAAAGTCAGATTTCAATCTAGTTGCACTATGTTTCACTTCACTCACATGAACGCAGTCAATACCAAAGGAAGGATGATTACTCAGTAAAGTTGTAGGAAAAGACATATTATTTGGGAAGGCTTTAGAGAACTCCAACGCAAATCCATTCACTATTTCCATGGGCTGAGTGAAGTCACCATCGCCGCAGTACATATGCCCTGGAATTTTGGTTGATGAACGCTTGGCGTTTATAAATCTCCAAAATATCTTTGGATTAGTTGTGATTTATGATTCCACCCGAATGCTGTATGTATTATAAGCAGCTCGTACCTCATTCTTCACCAGATGTCTCACTCTTCTGAATTCATTTAAATAATATAAAGATTTTGTAGTTTTCCATTTTTTGAAATAAATATTTAATATATTAAAATATATATTTAATACCACTGAATAACTAAATTCTATTCATTGACATTTCTACTTTTTACAAACCCATCATATTCCTATACATCTTTACATTTTAAATTTCTTTATTTATTTCTCACCCATCTCCAAGTTCCTAGCACTATATGCAATTAGGTTTCAAAATGCCATCTAGTTGAGCGCCATAGTTGTAGTGTTATTTCCATATGTTTCTTCAATGCAACTACTCTTTCTTAAAAATTCATTGATTAAATTCAAGTAACACCATTGCATTGCAAAATAATTCGCCGACGTCAATCTGTGGAGCTTTGGATAGTCGTTCTCAAGCGGATGTGGTTTACACAGACTTCTCAAGAGCATTTACCAGAATTGACCATTCCTTGCTTATGTATAAGTTGGATAGTTGTGGTTTCTCTATTTGTCTACTTATGTGTTTATGTATTCTGCAATAGATATAAGTCTGGACATTTCACCGTAACGTCTGATGTGCTACAGAGATCCAACCTAGGCTCTTTGCTCTTTAATATAGATTCATAAAATGATTTACTGAATTCACTAACCTGTGGTGTTTTGATATATGCTGATGATCTTAAAATATGCTTGTGAATTAATAGTTTGAATGAAAGTTGTATACTTCAGGATAACTTGCAGATAGTTAAAAAGTGGTCTATTGATAATAAAATACTTTTAAACATTGATGATAAAAGTGCGTTTGATACATTTGCTAAGATCACCAATCCGACACTCTTCTCGTACAATGTAAACTACACTACGCTAACTAGTAAAAAAAATTAAAAACTTGGCTTCTTTATTTTATGTAGTTTGTAATTCCGCCACAAGATTTTTAGGCCTCCTGGCCCGTTCCTGCAGACGTTCCACTAGTCACTGGACTCTTAATCTATTTATTTTGCCTTTGATAGGAGTAGATTAGACTACGGGGCCACTATTTGGTAACCCTACTACTCATATCAGCAGTTGCCATTGGAAAGAGTACAAGACCGTTTCTTGATAAGGAACTTCAAGAAACGGTGTTGTACTCGAATTAAATCGCTCTACCGATTCTTGACTCTGGTAAGATCGGGGTTTCCCATGTTTCAAACCTAGCCACATATCGGTTAAACTTTCAATTATTTTATTTGCAAATTATCTTCCGTTATCGCTTTGAAGAATAAACGGAGCTCCAAAAATACAAAAGATATCCATTAAATTATAGGCGACCTCTTCAGCAGTTTTGGTGTTAAGCAGTTTGCTTAAAGTAAATTTGGTCAAATGGTCTTAATAATTGAAGATAAAACTATAGTCTCGATCTGCTTCAGTCTGCATATAGATCAAATCAACTTGACATCGTTTATATGATTAGACAGAATAGGGTCAACAACTAATCCCATCTTCTTCATTTTCTTTTTTCTTTGACACTGTTAAAAGAGCGAAAAATAGATCTCAATAGCGGCTCTGGCGACGTTTTAATATTTCTTCTTAATGTCAGTTTCCACAACTAAAAGAAGGAAGTAGTAAAGAAATACATACGTATATATTGATATAGGTAGAGTTGCTTATTTTAGAATTATTCAGGTTATACACTGAGGTAATAGGAGTTGCCTATTTTAAATTATTAAGGATGAGTTTTATACAAGATTCGGTTTTTCTTTAATTATGACAGAGATAGTTAAATTTGCGAATATTAATGAACTGGTTGTAATCTTGAAAAAATATTGTTTATTGAGTTAAAGGAGAATTTTATAATTACTTGGTGAAATAGTATTTATTACAATTGGAGTTGTTCTTCCATGCATATGTACCAAAAATCTGTAAAGAAAGATTTTGTATAAGTATTGTAAATTTGAAATGTAATTTAGCATTGTGAAAAACTTGTTCAAGTGTTATTAATGATGAGGAAAGGATAAAAGATTTTTAGAATACGAAAATAATCAACAAAGAATTGATAAAAAAATACCGCTATAAATTGTATATCGGATGTGTCAGTTAATTGTCAAGATGACAGATAATTGTTACTACAAAGAAGTAAAGCTTAAAATTGGTAATTTGAAGCATGATAATTTTACTAAATACAAGAAATAATTTATTATGAGTGAAATATTGACTTATGAAAGGTATTTAAAATTTCATTACACTTCTATAATTTATATTGAGCTTGGTTTTAATGTGTGATTAATTTATTGGTTGAAAAAGAATGGGAATTATCACTAAGGTAATTTTAAATAAATAAAAAGAATTTTTTCGAATTTTGCGGAAGATAGTCGCAATTTTTCGTGTTAAAGTTTATTTTCAGCAAAAGTGTATAAACTAGAAGCAATATTGGAGTAAATTATTATAGAATACATGTTATTCTAACTAAGCAGAAGTTAAACAGTGTTTACAGAATATAGAAATTTATATAAAGTATATACGAGGAGTAAAGAATATAATACTTACCCAAATTAATTAACTTATATGTTAATATTAAATTGCCAACTCAAATTGGAAGGAGAAATAGAAGATTAGAACGTGTAAATCTCCAGGAGCAGTGGACAGAAATTAGACAATTCCAGGAGCTGTAGACGGAAATTAGCCAATTCCAGGGGCATTAGACGTTTTCTTTGAACCATTAGAAGTACTGGACATATACATTTTTCTAAATACCAGGGACATTAGGAATTTCCAAGGGCATTAGAAAACATTAGGAGCACTTGACGTTTACATTTTCCAATCACTAGGAGCAGTTGACGAAAATATCTTGCAGAATACCAGTAGTTTTTGACGTATTATTCCAATCGGAGCACCAGAAGGACTACACAAATAAATCCGTGACGAGACATCTAATTTTGAAGGCCTATATCAAGATTATCGGGAAATATTCAAGCCAGTTGAAGTTCTTGTGTAGAAAAGTGTCTTTCCAGAACATCGATAGATCTTTCGTGTGAGTCCAGGATAACTACAAAGTGTCAGTATACATCAAGAAGAATAATAATTCAAGTTGGAAAAGGTCGTATATATTTTTTAACATTAATTATTTATGGGAGTTTAAGAAGAAATAAATTTAAAATCTTAATTTAATCTGAATTGACACCAAGTAACTATAAAAATTTATTATTTTATCATACAAAGTTATAAAAATACCTTTATAGTAAAAAAAATTAACTCATATTATAAAACCAGTATTTTATATAGCAGGATTACAGTCACTGTCATTTTTGAATACTCTCGTTATTATTCTTATAGAAAACTCATCTTCAATAATCATTAATTTATAATTGGACAAGTTTATAGAGATTTTTGTAATGATTTTCAATATCTTCTCGGAAATATGTATATGTTTTTCTTAAAGAATTCAATATAAGATTTGAAGTATTTGGTTTTTCTTCTTATGATCGTCGAGGTTATGTACATTTTTGAATGGACACATTCTTTAATGGAAAAATATTAAAGAACATAATTAATTTAGATATATGCTAAATAGATGGCGATATACTCACTTATTGAAATATTAAAGGTGTATTTAAATTGTTAATACATGAAAACTTAGCAAATTTTAAAAAATAATTTACGTAAAGTTTATGGAAAGTAAATGATTTATTTAGATCGTTTTTACAGTTGAACTCGTATTACCAATTTATTAAATATTAAAATTCTAAGGTAACTGTATGACTAGGAGATATCTACTGAGGTATACAGGACCGGTTTAAGAGTATTAACAGGTAGTATATTCAAATAATTTAAATATTGAGTCTCATGTTCTATTTGATTAATAATTTATACAGTAGAGATTATAAAAAATTCTGAATTAGCTCGAGGCAACTTAAAATCATCATAATAGTACTTAATAATAAAATTTTACCCTGAGATAGAATTATAGATCATATCATTTTATAATATAACAATTTTACATTGATTTACTAATTTGTGGGATATCTTAAGTAGATAGTATATCCACTTTAGTACATTTATGACGCATCAACGTGGGGCCGTGTAAATATAAGACTCACAACATCGTATTTTGAATATTTTATTTATTGTTATATAGAGGATACATTAATTTACATTTTCAAAGAAATATAAAGTCAATTACAGGTATATTTAGGTACAAGTAATTTTGTTTGTTTTATTTGTGTATTCTATTTATTTAAAATGAACACCAGATCTAAAAGTAGCTCTGTTATACATAGAACAGATTCATCTAGCGATGATGATGTGGAGGGTAATCAGGAAGGAATTATACAAGAGACAGGAGATATTACATTACAGGTCCAGGAAGAAAATCAACAGTTGGAAGAGATACAGGACAAAGGAGATAAGATACAAGTACAAGGAGAGACGACTAAGACATCAGTAGAGATGATGGCATTACAAAATATGTTGGCAAAATTTATCGATGAATCTAAGAAAAATAGGGAAGAAGATATTAAGAGAAACGAGAAAATTAGAGAGGAGGATATTAAGAGAAGTGAGAAAATTAGGGATGAGGATAGAATAGAAAGTAAGAAGAATTTTATGGATGTGAAGGTAGAATTATGTGGAAAGATAGATAAGATGTGGGACGATATTAAAGTAGATAATAAGAGGAATATTGAAGAATTTAAAGAATCTTTGGAATGTAAACCAGAAGAAGTAATAACAGAAATTCAATTATGTGGAAACAATAAATCAGATACAGTAGAAGAAAAGGAAATAGAAAATTTAGGGAAAAATGTTATTAACTATATCGACATTGAACAAAACCTAGTAGACATTAAGAAATCGTATAAAATTGTACTATTACAAAAGAAAACCAAATACTTAGATTCCGGCAGAAGAATTTTAAGATCAAATTTGGACACTCTTTTATTAGGAGAAGAAGATGGTAATATTTTAAATGTATATTTCTCAAGGCAGACAAAAGGGATCTTTATAGGAGACGGAAAATTTATTGGAAATATAGTTAATGTTGGACGGAATACGATACCTAAATATATGAGAAATAGCTTAAGAAGTGGAAAAATTAATATGGTCAGTAAATTTGAAGGAATTGTAAGTGGTAATGATTTTATTGAGAAGAGAAGAGTTTCTTTAGTAAGATATGAGACAAGAAATATTAATCAGGAAACATTGATCTTGTATATAAATTGTAAAGTATTATTAGAATGTGACATTGAAGGTCAGGAAGTTTTAAATACATTCACATTAAATCATATTAATTTTGGGAGAATATTTAATAAGATTAGGAAAATGAATAATGAGATTACTTATAAAATGGAACGAGAAGATACCTGTTATTTAGAAAATTTGGTACCAGTAGGAAAATTTGGTACATGGAAGAATAGAGTGAGATTAAAAATAGAAATTATGTAATTATATTTTAGTCAGGACGAGAGTTTTCTTTTATAAAAAAGAAAGAGATCAACTCTTGACGGTAATAGCAACACCGACTTATCTTAGCTAGTTAATTGATCTCATTAAATTCAAAATTTTGTTTTCGAACATATAATTTTTTATGTAATTACCTTTGATCTTATATTATAAATAGGACAGAAGAGAAGAGATTAACTTCTGAAGGTTTTAATACACCTGTGGTTCCTAGTATTTTAATGGATCTCACATTTGGAAAATTATCTTTCTAAATAAATCATTCTAAATAAAAAATAGATATCCTCATATAGTCAGAATAGACAGGATGAGAGTACCATATATAGTACTGTTATCGTTAGTATTACAACATTGGCTCAATTTAGTAATGCATTGTTCTCACAAATTAAATTTTTATTTACGCATAAAGATAGATCTTGAATATTTTCGTTATAAACACAATTGTTAGCCAAGTTAGGGAAATTAAGTTCACCTGATAATGAAATAGGGGCAGAGCAGTATATTATGAAAACATAGATAGATTTATTACAAATAAAGAAGATTAAATGAAATACCGTCCAGATTTATTTTTTAAATTTAATCATAGGTTTGTTATAAATATTAGAAGTAGTATTACAATTTTTTTTTATGGTATTCCCTTATTCCCAAGTAAAATGTTTGTACTTAATAGTTAAATAATGTATAATAAGTGGATTGTACAAGTTAATGTGTGCTCAAGAAAAATTAATTTAAAATACCTGATGTTTTATTTATAAAAAAAAATAACAGAGAAATTGATTATAAAGAAGGAAAATATTATTAAGTAATGAGTAGATAAACACTTTTTGAAACAAATTGAGAATATAATATGACAATTATTGCACGAAAAAGTTGAATTTTATGAACAATAGGTGTGTTTTTTAGTATAGATTATTAAGAAGAAGGAAAAGGTCTTAAAAAGGAAGAAACAATACTTGTTAAAAAAATTAATGCTTACTATAAATAATTAAAATAAAATGAACCATGATATTATGGTATTATAGAGTTAAATAAATGAGAATGGGTAAATAAAATCCCTATATTATTATAAAAGATTGGACAAAATGTCTACTTAAATATTAAGGTAACGTTCGCCTATAAAACGTAGATAAAGTTATTAACTTTCCAAATGGAAGTTTGAGATGAAAAGAAATGTTTAAATAAGTAAATAAGAGTTATGTTCGTATAAGAACAGATTAAATGGTTAAAATAAATAATTGAGTAAGCATGTTAAGAGGCCATTAAATGTATAATCAAAGAAAACACATATTGAATTATATGACATTCAACAAAAAAAAAAAAAACGTAATAAAACCGAGATATTAATTTTAAAGAGGTATAATATTTTCAATAGAAAAGTAAAATTAAACTCAATTGAATACAGATATACAACATTCTAAATAGATATTTTCCTTATACAATAAATATCGTTATAAAAAAATTTAAAACATGTACATAGAGCAAATTTAAAACAAATGAAAATAAGTCATTATTTGTACAAGGATATTCACTTAACACATTATTGTATTTCATATTACATTAGTAAATTTTATATATAAAAAAAATTTTGTTATAGAACATATACATATTTTTTGATTTGTGAATAGTATTATAGTTTACACTAATGTTACTTGTAAAAATATTAATGATGTTGGTATTTTACAAACATGATACCTAGAAATTTATATTTAGTTGAAAATTATTAGAATGAAGATTAATGGACAGATGAAATCGTTTACATTGCAATTTATTATTATTAAGAAATATAAATTAACAAATGGATTGTAATTTAAATTTCTTAAAGGGGCAAATGATATAGGTAGAGTTGCTTATTTTAGAATTATTCAGGTTATACACTGAGGTAATAGGAGTTGCCTATTTTAAATTATTAAGGATGAGTTTTATACAAGATTCGGTTTTTCTTTAATTATGACAGAGATAGTTAAATTTGCGAATATTAATGAACTGGTTGTAATCTTGAAAAAATATTGTTTATTGAGTTAAAGGAGAATTTTATAATTACTTGGTGAAATAGTATTTATTACAATTGGAGTTGTTCTTCCATGCATATGTACCAAAAATCTGTAAAGAAAGATTTTGTATAAGTATTGTAAATTTGAAATGTAATTTAGCATTGTGAAAAACTTGTTCAAGTGTTATTAATGATGAGGAAAGGATAAAAGATTTTTAGAATACGAAAATAATCAACAAAGAATTGATAAAAAAATACCGCTATAAATTGTATATCGGATGTGTCAGTTAATTGTCAAGATGACAGATAATTGTTACTACAAAGAAGTAAAGCTTAAAATTGGTAATTTGAAGCATGATAATTTTACTAAATACAAGAAATAATTTATTATGAGTGAAATATTGACTTATGAAAGGTATTTAAAATTTCATTACACTTCTATAATTTATATTGAGCTTGGTTTTAATGTGTGATTAATTTATTGGTTGAAAAAGAATGGGAATTATCACTAAGGTAATTTTAAATAAATAAAAAGAATTTTTTCGAATTTTGCGGAAGATAGTCGCAATTTTTCGTGTTAAAGTTTATTTTCAGCAAAAGTGTATAAACTAGAAGCAATATTGGAGTAAATTATTATAGAATACATGTTATTCTAACTAAGCAGAAGTTAAACAGTGTTTACAGAATATAGAAATTTATATAAAGTATATACGAGGAGTAAAGAATATAATACTTACCCAAATTAATTAACTTATATGTTAATATTAAATTGCCAACTCAAATTGGAAGGAGAAATAGAAGATTAGAACGTGTAAATCTCCAGGAGCAGTGGACAGAAATTAGACAATTCCAGGAGCTGTAGACGGAAATTAGCCAATTCCAGGGGCATTAGACGTTTTCTTTGAACCATTAGAAGTACTGGACATATACATTTTTCTAAATACCAGGGACATTAGGAATTTCCAAGGGCATTAGAAAACATTAGGAGCACTTGACGTTTACATTTTCCAATCACTAGGAGCAGTTGACGAAAATATCTTGCAGAATACCAGTAGTTTTTGACGTATTATTCCAATCGGAGCACCAGAAGGACTACACAAATAAATCCGTGACGAGACATCTAATTTTGAAGGCCTATATCAAGATTATCGGGAAATATTCAAGCCAGTTGAAGTTCTTGTGTAGAAAAGTGTCTTTCCAGAACATCGATAGATCTTTCGTGTGAGTCCAGGATAACTACAAAGTGTCAGTATACATCAAGAAGAATAATAATTCAAGTTGGAAAAGGTCGTATATATTTTTTAACATTAATTATTTATGGGAGTTTAAGAAGAAATAAATTTAAAATCTTAATTTAATCTGAATTGACACCAAGTAACTATAAAAATTTATTATTTTATCATACAAAGTTATAAAAATACCTTTATAGTAAAAAAAATTAACTCATATTATAAAACCAGTATTTTATATAGCAGGATTACAGTCACTGTCATTTTTGAATACTCTCGTTATTATTCTTATAGAAAACTCATCTTCAATAATCATTAATTTATAATTGGACAAGTTTATAGAGATTTTTGTAATGATTTTCAATATCTTCTCGGAAATATGTATATGTTTTTCTTAAAGAATTCAATATAAGATTTGAAGTATTTGGTTTTTCTTCTTATGATCGTCGAGGTTATGTACATTTTTGAATGGACACATTCTTTAATGGAAAAATATTAAAGAACATAATTAATTTAGATATATGCTAAATAGATGGCGATATACTCACTTATTGAAATATTAAAGGTGTATTTAAATTGTTAATACATGAAAACTTAGCAAATTTTAAAAAATAATTTACGTAAAGTTTATGGAAAGTAAATGATTTATTTAGATCGTTTTTACAGTTGAACTCGTATTACCAATTTATTAAATATTAAAATTCTAAGGTAACTGTATGACTAGGAGATATTTACTGAGGTATACAGGACCGGTTTAAGAGTATTAACAGGTAGTATATTCAAATAATTTAAATATTGAGTCTCATGTTCTATTTGATTAATAATTTATACAGTAGAGATTATAAAAAATTCTGAATTAGCTCGAGGCAACTTAAAATCATCATAATAGTACTTAATAATAAAATTTTACCCTGAGATTGAATTATAGATCATATCATTTTATAATATAACAATTTTACATTGATTTACTAATTTGTGGGATATCTTAAGTAGATAGTATATCCACTTTAGTACAATATCTTAAAAAGAAGGTCTATCTCTTACTCTCTCATGTCCAGTTGCAATATGGGCAGTTTCAATGATGTATAAAAACGAACTACTTCATTTGAGCAGGGTGCCAAGCGAACTGGCGTGTATGAACGGGTCTGAACAGTGATGTCAGATCAGTGTTTGATATTCTCAATCGGCTATACTGTGGTGTGGTCGTTTTGCATTGCACACAACGCGTTGTGGTTGTTTACTATCTAAACTCATGTATGTAATTCTGTAAGTGGATTTTGAAACTCTCTTGGGTAATAAATGTATTATTATTATGTCCCTCCGATACATATGAATTTTTATTTTTGATATATTTAATTATAATCAATTTCTTCTAATATTCCTGTAAGCTTATGTAAATCGAAACTCCAAGGATATTTTCTTTTCTTTTAAAACTTTTGAATTAGACCAATTTTATATCAAACGAACGTTACACATTTTGCTAATGACGTTTTTCTTAAAAAAATTAACAACAACCACCGCAAATTTTGTTACACTATGTACAACATTTATAATCACACATAAGTGAAATGTATAGTGGAATTCCCTAATCCAGAAAATTATAAGATACCACTACACTTTACCTGAGATTTATCTCTCCGTATGCTTTTTTATGTCATTACCAGCAAATGAAATCCATAACTCCTTATTCAGTGGTTCTTTCTAAATGTTTGAGCTTTAGTTTTAGAATAGTTCAAGTATAATTTGTTGTCTCCAAGAAATTTTATAGTGGCATATATAAAATTACAATTACCTTTAGTATTCAACAATATTGAAAATGTTTTGTTATTATGGCATAGTAGGTTAAGTATAAACGCTATATGGACAACAGAAGTGGCACAGACTAGAACACGTTCAGATAGCAAACGATGATAGCATTTTGCAAATAACCATTATTAATTATATTTTAATGAGCGATATGTAATTAATTATTGCAGATTAGTTCGCGATGAGAGGTGTAAATTGGGTAGCTGTAAAAATGCTGGTAATCTCATAAATTTCAGGAGAGCGAGCGAGGTCGGGTCGAAAGATGGTGTCGCCTTCTTCTGCTGGAATTCTCCGGGTGTAAAAAAGTGCATCAGTGAAAAAGGTGTAAAGTAGTCGCGAGATCCCTGAGACAGATTTATGAAGTCGGCTGATTTACGTCGCACAAAAACCGGCATCTTTGTAATGCGCCAGATATTTTATAAGAATTAGTCTTGGTTCGGGCTAATCGCGATAACGCCCTGAGTCGTGTGTTCCCTCTACAACGCCGCAAGTAATTGCTATGAAATACCTGGGAAATAATGCACACGTTCTGCAATTGAGTAAGTACTGTACTTATACACATATACTTATATAAGATCTTTGCGAACAGATATCTTTCCCTAATTCCTTAACTAAACATTTTTTCAAATTAAAAAGCAAAACATGAAAAATAAAAAGTATTATAGAAGTACAAATTGTAATAAGTATATTATAAAAGATGTTTTTGCAAAAAAATATAAGATATGGTTGGACACATTCGTAGTAATAAAGCTTAGCGTTCCATGCGTAGTGTAAAAGTATTTTTCTAATTAAATCTTGTTATTTAACCCATTAGCGCCTAGCGTTGACACATGGCAACAGCAATCAGCTGATGAGTAAATCATTATTGTAGAGTACTTGCTTAACGTAGGAAGCAGGGAAAGGTCTTAATATGTCAGTTGAGACTTATCTTTTGTACTGGTGATATTGAATTTAGCGTTTTCGTCGAATTTAGAGTTTCAAGAGTGTTGAAAACTTGGTCTTCCGAAATTTTGTGGTAAATGATGGACGTTAATTTTAAGTAAGTACTTTTTTGTATAGATATAATTATTTTTACTATAATTGTGGGGCTAACGTTACATTGTGAAAACTGTGGGATACACTTGTTAGGAAAAAGTTTTTAATTAGAAAAAAAACAACCCGATCTCACATGTTTGAATTTTGGCGTTGCCATATGGCAACACTAGACGTTTGTACTACGTAAAATTGTATTTCTTATAGGATGCAGGGTCAGATGAAGACTCAGCAAACGAGGCTGATGGAGGGTAACGAATAGTTTCCATTATTATAGACAAAATAATTTTATTGTGATTGTAATTGTTCATTACAGATTAGTCGACAATCTAACATCTTGACTGTTACAGGCTAATGCTGAAATAAAATTATCAGATAACAAAAGAATAGGAGTTGATGAGAACGATGTTGAAGTAACGAACGAGGGAGCTGTGAATAACATAACTTCAGAATCAATGGCTCAATCTTCTAATCACAGTGTTTGTCACACACGTACACCGGTTACTTACCGTGACTCAATTCTTAATGAGTACCAAGATTGGATGACACAAACAGAGAATGAAAAATCCAATTATAAACCAAGATGGATAAAGGGAGCAGACTTTGATATCGAAAAGCCTACATCATTTCCTCGCTCGAATTACTCTATACTTGAAAACATGTCTATCGTCGAAATATTTGTGCAGTTCATAGCCATAGAATTTGTTATGCACTTAGTCTTAGAGACAAGGCGGTATGCATTATTTCTGAATTGCCCAGATCCAAAAATGACAGCAGACGACATTCGTTGTTTTTGCAATTTTAGTTATTAGTGGGTATAACAAATTGCCTTCTAAACGTCATTACTAGGATTCCAAAGATGATATGAAAAATTTGGCTGTAAGCCAGTCTATGCGAAGAGACAGATTTTTACAAATTTGTCGTCTCATGTACTGCGTTGATAACACTAAAATTGACGAAACTGACAAAGCATGGCCCTCGAATGGTAATATTGTAAAAAAGGTGTAGTGTAAATTTTATCCCTGAAGAATACCTGACATATGATGAATCCATGGTAAAACATTTTGAAAGGCATGGTTGTAAACAATTTGTCAAGGGGAAACCCATAAGTTTAGGGTATAAAGTATAGAGTCTAAATACCAAAGATGAGTATTTAGTAAATTTTGAATTGTATCAAGGTAAAGGGCCAAAGGCAATCACCGACAATGAGAAATTAGTTGGAATGTGTGCCAGCCCTCTGTTGGTACTACTAGATGTAATGCCTGACGCTAAAAAAATGCAATACAAGTTATACAAGGATAATTTGTCTTCTGGACTAACACTGTTTTCATTTTTAACATTTTGTGGTTATTCTGCTATTGGAATTATACGGCAAAATTGAATTCCGAAAGAGTATCCATTGGTAGATAAGCGAGCGTTTCTGAAAAAAGACCGTGGATATTTCGAGACGGCAATAGAAAGATATGATGGACATCTCTACGTCAGATGGATGGATAATTTTGTAGTTACTATGATATCGTCCTCATGCGTCACCGAAAAAGTTGGTCAGGTAAAAAGATTTTCACAGAAAGAAAAATGAAGTGTAATGATTCCAAGACCAAACGTAATTGCAAGATATAATTCTTTTATGGGGGGAACTGACCTAATGGATCAAAATATAAACTGCTACCGAATCGGAATAAGGTGCAAAAATGGTATTGGCCCTTGTTTACATGGATGCTTGATGTAGCCGTCCAAAATAGTTGGCTGCTCTATATTAACTCCCACATACGAAAAGTTTCGCAACTGGAATTCATAAGAGAGCTGGCAAATGTGTATTTAATAAAATACAAAGTGGAGCCGAAAGGGATCGGCAGACCAGCAGTATCGGTGGCATCGGCCTCGGATAACCGAATTTCAGATGATATTCGTTTTGAGAGAACAGATCATTTAGTTCAACGGACCAAAGACAATCGAAAAAGAAGGTGCGCCAAACGTGAGTGCAAATCTGTTGTAAGAACCTTGTGTCGTAAATGCGACGTGGCATTATGTATAAATTGTTTTTCAGCATTCCATTCTCGTTAATTAATATACCCAGTTAAGTAGTATGATTTTCACTAAAATTTCACAAAAAAATTGTATTATTATTCAAATTGTTTCGTTTTTCAAAATATAGGTAGCGGTAGCGCTTAGCGTGGCAACGCCAATTTTTTCCTTTACTAAGAGTGGAAATTTACTTTTCAGTATAGTTTATCATTTTTAGTATGTTTAGCCCATGTATATAAAAAAAAACAAGTTGATTAATAAAAAAAAAATAATTTCGGCGCTAATGGGTTCATATTCTAAAAAAAAAAACTTTCTTTACATATTAAATTTTAAATTTGGCCGAAACACAATCTTTTTAACTTGCATGATTTTGCTAAAAAACCAAAGAGCATCTCTTTCTGAGGATGAAGTGCTTTTTCTACTCCTATAGTACTTTCCCGGTTTCTGTACGGGTAATAGGATGTCAGTATTTTTTATTGAGAAGCCCTCATTTTTCTTTTTCTTTTTGTCTGCCCTGTGCTCTCTATTTCTATAGAAGTGTTGAAAACTTTTTGTCCGTACCATTGGTGCAGCTTTTGTTCAGTCGTTCAGTATCATGGTTGGAAAAAGCTTGGTTCGCGTAACTGATGAATGTGTGAAAGATATTTAACAACAATTGTTTGAAGAACGTGATAGTAATGGTGAAAGTAACGAGGATGTATCTGCCAATGCAAGACAATTTTTTAGGAAAAACATTGCTTGTTTCAATTAGAAAAACACCCTCTTCTATTCAAAAAAAAACTTAGTTATCAAGACAAAGCCCTGTCAGCTTCCTACTGTCCAAAAAGATAAAAAATTAAAATTGTTATCTTTCTATCAACTATTCATGCGTGGTGAAATTTCTAAATGCGAAAGGAAAAGCCGCTAATAATTATTGCTTACAGTAAAACGGTCAGAGGAAGACAATATGGACAAGCTACTCTGAATGTACATCGTGAAACGGGGAACAAGTAGATCGCCTGTGACAGTATTTTATAACACGATAGACATTAAACTCCTATTATATGAGTTCATTCAAACGAAGAGTTGAAAACAAAGAAAAAGGATCGCAAATGATGGGAGTTTTTCAAGCAGCTAGGAAAGGAATTAGTTGCTGCATTGTTGGAACAGGCACAGAAGAAAACTCGACATCATGAAACCATCCACAAGACACTCGAGAATTGAAAGTGGTAGATGCTGGGAACGTCACAGAAATTTAGACAAAAATTATTGCAAAATATATGTGTGAACTACAATCGATTTGTTTGTAATGATCATCAGATAGTTACTTGCTTTGGATGTAAACCAGTCGATTCATAAATTTATCAATTCTAAAAAGTGTATAAGTGTAAGTTTTTAATTCTGATAGTGCTAGTTATAGTATAGTTTTCGTGTAGATATCCTCGTTATTGATCACATTCTTTATTCACTTTCTCCATATTACATATAAACATAGTATTTTAATTTGTACAAGTAATTACATATTTTTTAACATCAACATTTATAATTTTCCAATGGTGACTTCTCATAATAACAAGTGTCTATGATATCATCCCTATATAATATTTCACAGCTTCCCTTTGTTGTCACAACTGCGCAAGGTATAATGTAAAGCTTTCAAAATGAGTATTTTCCAGTATAAAACATGTATCTGCCAGATACATTGTGAGAACGTGAGAAGTAGAAAGTAGAAACCCACGAGAAAAAAAATAGAAACACTGAAAACCCTTTAGGGAAAAAAACAGAAAAGAATTCTCAAACCCATATATAACAATAGACTGTGGAAGACTAAGCTATAATGAAGAAGGCTACAGGATGTTCAACGAGATCAGAATTGAGATATTCATAAAGCTCAAAAAATCACAGGAACAGGCCACGATATGGACGCACTAGACGGGATTCCTAAAAAGAGCTCTCCAAGAAACATGCAGAGCGTGATACCGATAAGTAGACCAACGAAGATGAGAAGTGGAGGATGCTAGGAGTATCCCCGGAGTTCTAGGCTGGAGATAAGCTGGTATGTTTCTTATGAACACTAGATCTAACTGTACCTTTGACTTTTTGCTCTCATTATATTTCTTAATTACTAATGGGCAACGGTATTAAACCGTTTATTATTCATTTATTGGCATTTGTACCAATAAAAACTATTTGTGGTTTTTTCACTGAAAAACCGTGGATGTTGTAATTATTCAATAGCCTGAGCTAAAACACAAATAATTCTTAAGGGACTTCAGAAAATGAGGATAAATTATTCGAAATGTAGTAAAAGGAACATTTAAGGTAAATAACCATAATTTTAAAATTAGAAAGATTTTTATATTGTAGGTGTGCAAGAGAACATTTTTTAAATTCTAATAAAAAATTGCCGGGCTAGAAAGAAGCAGCATTGGTAGACGTTATTTGGTCACTAATATTAACAATCAGTCTGAATATGTGCACTTCAAAATATTTGAGGGCTGGCTGAGAACAAGTTCAAAGAGGATGTCAGAAAAGAAGTGGGTTTATTATAAATATTTCAAAATTGTGAAAGTTTGTTCTATAATTAGATTTGTATTTGTTGTATAATGCAATAATGCTGTAATTATTCTCAATAGTTTACCTTGCTATCATCGTAAAGTTAAAAAGTGTCACCAAGAAAGTGGTTAGTGTTGAAGCAAATCTAGCTCTGTCTTGAAATGTGTGCACACAAATACAATTGATTTGGTATAGGCAGTACCAAATAATGTGTCACGGTAAGTAATAAAATTAACAAATTGTAATAGTGACAAAGTGGAAAAATACTTTAAAATATGTACAGAAAACGAAGAAAGAATGAGTTTAGAGAATATATATAAATTACATTTTTAACCGGATATTCTAATATTTTTTAAATATATGTATTTGTATGTATAACAGTGTATTGAAATATTTGTGTATAGTGTAGGGTTTTACTATATCTTAGCAAGATAATTTAGTTGCGATGCTCTAGAAAACATGTTTATGCATGTGAGGCTTAAAGAAAGTGTAAGTGATGCTACCTATGCCAAAGCAGCTCAAAATGCAATGAGGTAAATATTTCGGTGTGGAATAAAAGCTTCAAAATCTTCTAATACAGTTAAAATAATAATAATAATAATAATAATAATAATAATCTTTATTGTCTTAGACTTTATCACAAAGCATTGACATTGTTACATCTTACAATATAAAATACAATACTCAAGTTTCTGGGTCATTCATAAATTCCTTGAAAGAGTAATAACTTTTCATTAATAACATATTTTTAACCTTGGTTTTGAATAATGGAACCGGAAAATCTCCCAATTTGCCAGATAACTTGTTGAAGGCCACAATAGCTAAAAAGTGAGGATTCTCCTCACTGAATGCTAGCCTATGTGAGGGTATTTCAAGCACACTCGCATTTTTGGGGTAGTACGTGTGATGGTGGTTCAATTTTGGAATAGACTCAATATTCTGCCTGGCATACATCAACAACTGGTTTATAAAAATACTTGGTAAAGTCATCACTTTCAATCCAAGGAAAAATTCCTGCAACACCCGCCGTCACACGAACAGCGTGCTTTTGCAATCTAAGTACCCTCCCAATGTCCACCGAAAGTCCCCACGCCAGCAGCCCATACGTAATAAGGGAATGAAAGTGTGCGTAGTAAAACATTCGCAAAATTTCCAACTTTACTTGCGATTTAAGCCTCATCATAACAAATACTACTGATTTTCTTGCATAGATCTTCAATGTGTTCCCTGAAATCACACCGCGAATCGATAGTAATGCTCAGAAACCTGATAGAATCAACCTGTACTACACTATCTTTATTCATAATATAATGAGACAAGTCCCGACAAGTGGCCCTCAGTTTGAAATCAATAAAAACAGTTTTCCTTATATTTATATGTAAGTTATTGTATGTAAAGTAGTTTCCCAAGGTCACCATCGTGTTAGTTAAAGCTGCACACGTATCCTTTGTATTAGTGCTGGACACAATAAATGATATGTCGTCCGCAAACATTACAGAATTTTGTAGGTTCAAATCGTTCATATATATTATGAATAACAACGGTCCAAAGACACTACCCTCAGGAACGCCTCGGTTCATTGTTACGAGTCTATAGTTTGATTTGATATCCCCTATCTCCACATACTGCAGTCTATTGCTCAGAAAGCTTGCAAACCATTCATGTGCTGTACCCCTTATACCGCAGCACTCCAATTTCCTGAGCAAAACCCCGTGATCCACAAGATCAAAGACTTTACTCAAATCCACGAAACACCCCATACAACACTTTCCCACATCCATGTCTCTATACATTGTATCCAGTAATGCCAAAATTACGGATGTCGTGTTTCGCCCCTTCATAAAACAAAATTGATTCAAGTTTAGGGGTTTATGTTTGCTAAATTAACCCATGACCCTCTCAGCCACTATTCTTTCAATAATTTTGGAGAAAGTGCTTGAAATGGATATAGGACGATAATTATCCATTGATGTACGAGACCCTTTTTTAAAGACGGGAATTATTTTAGCAATTTTAAACTGCTCAATGAATGAACCCTCTAAAAATGAACAGTTTATCAGATTAGTCAGTGGGATCTCAAATTCATCTAGCCATTCCTTCAATAGACGAGCATTAATGTTATCAAAGCTACTCGAATGTGTATTTTTTAAGTTCTTTATTGTTCTAGCCACCTCTATCTCCGTAGTAGGACCCAAAAAGAATGTATTACAATTCATAGGGATATCCGCCAAATCACGTTCTTCCCGATTTGAAACTAAGACATTTTCTATATCACTAAACTAATTACTGAAACTATCCACAATATGTTTATGTTCTGCTATAGGTTCGCCATTTATGTGCAGCGTAATTGCTTGTTTGTTATGTGGTGTTCCAACTTGAGAGTTGATAATGCTCCAAGTCGCTCTACTCTTATTTGAGGCAGTTTCTATTATTTTATTGTTATGAAGTAAATTTGCGTTCCTAATGACCTTCCTATAAACTGACATATTTTTTGTAGTGATCAATAGCGCACTTGTCACCACTCAAAGTCAGCTTATATAAATCTTTCAATTTCGTGGAGATATACAAATTCCCGTCGTAATCCAATTTTTGCTTTTATCTGTATTACAGTCAGCAACTATTCTTTTTTGAAATGCAATGTCAATGTTGTAATTAACAGTATTAAAGATTTTCTCGTACTTCATCTTAACACAACTAACCGAGACGACTCCTCCCCACTTTTCAGCATTCATAAGTTGTTTGAAGGTTCGTATAGATTCCTCATTTATTCGGTATTTATATGTTCTATTAGTACTGCGAGTATCAGGTAGTTGTTGAGTAGTTGATGTCACTACCAACCCCTACGCAGCGTGATCAGAGATACCGCTATATATGGTTCTACTATCGTAATTCCCAAATTCCCTACTTATGTACACATTATCTAGGCAATTGCTCAAACGTGTAGGTTCCTCTATTGTGATCGTGGGATTATAAACCTTCATTAAAGCAGTAAATGATTTCATTTCATTAGATTTTTTCAAAAAGTTAATATTAAAGTCCCGACACAGAATTACTTTACAATTCTCTTGTCTGCTAGCCAGCAAGAGTGCCTCATCAAACCTTTCAAAAAATAATTCAAGGTCGCCATTACCACTTCTATCAGAATGACTCTAAAACCCACTCAAGTAGCAAAATCTTGGTTGCTACACATTCAAAATGAAATACTAAAGACAATTGATCTATATTTTCAAATTTGAAATTACTATGTTGGGCAGCTATACAGCTAACAAACACTGCCAAACCACCATGAATTACAACTGTCCTGCTAAAATGATCAATTAGTTGATATTTGTCAATCATTACCGACTCTATAGCCCTATTGAGGAATCAATGTTCGGTAATACACAAAAAATGACAAGGTTCCCAGTCCAAAAATACTTGTAACAAATCTACCTTATTGGTTAAAGATTGTAAATTCTGGTGTATCACAGTAAAGCTCACTGCTTCTTTATAATGCCAGTTCTGGTTTTGCAATGCTACAACAGATTCCTTCGTATTTAATGCACTGTATGAATGCTTAATATTCAAGGGACGATGTCCATCTATAAAAGAAAAACCCTAGCATCACCCAAAAGCGTCGATTACGTGAGTACCGTAAGAAGAATTATTAGGCATTCCAAAGACTGTCCAACAACTTAATTTTCAGTAATAGTTTTTAAATTTTTTTTTACGTTGTATTTTACTATTTTAAAATTATTAATATGAATTATTGTACGGTTACTGTTGTAAAGTGTTATTTTAAAGTATTTAATAAAAATTGGAAAATCGTTCTTTTTGGGTTTAATATTCTATACTATATGGCATTACATTTGATACGATATTTTTTAGGTTAGTAGAATTTCAGCAATTATGTTACGACCTTGACATCGTGAAGCGATAGCGAGGTCGAGTTGGCCATGAGAAAGTGTATGACAGACGCCATCTATTAACACAAGCCCCATCACCTGAGCTTTGTTTATGGCATGACAATAAAACGTCTAACTCCTGATTTTTTCCAGAGAAGCAAATTAAGTAATCATACCTTACAGCTGATATACGTAATACGTATTACCATCAGTGCACATCATCCAGCTTTAATTTATTTATATAACAGTTAACTATCTCTTATGTTTATTATTCTAAGGTAACAGATATTTATATTAATTGGTATAAAATACGTATTAATAATACAGGCAAGAAATTCTAATTTATTTTTGTTCATATCTGTAATAATTATGAGTCACGCAATACACTTTAATTACTTTCTAAATTATTTAGAATATTCTTAAAGGAATTATTTAGTTTAATTACGGCACTGTGTACAAGAATCACAAAAAAATAATATGTTTTGTTCTATTTTGATATGACTTCCTCTTAAAGTTAAAGTAAGAGGTTCTTTTCTTTCTTATGTAATGTTTGTATACATATACTTCAACCAATATTTTTATGTTAAACGCAAATCATTCTATTAAATAACAAATGAATGTAGATATGAATGTGGTAGATCTACTAATTTTTTTTTACGAATGCGTAATCTTTTAAAGAACAAATTAATTTCTTGTAATACAAAACATTTTTTGTAAATTTGTTATATAAAAATTGTCTCGGTAATAATGAATTTTGAAATAATACTTATGATTTCCTAACGAAAAAAGTTAATACATTCATAAATACCAAAAAAGTATATGAATAAATGACTATATCGTATACACTTCTCCAATTATTCGTTTTTTCTTTTCAAGTAAAAGTGAACGGAAATGCCACAAGAAAGCGATACATCACTTTTACTTTAGGATTGCAGCAGAACTTGTTCCTATATAAATATACGTGCATGTCGATTTAGAAGTGAAAGTAAAACGCGTATATCAAAAATGATTTATTAAAATGTAACAAAACAAATAGATTAACAACAACATATCAACAAGACAACAATTAGGATGAACGCAATGAGTGATTAGAATGATGATCAGGTGAAATATGATTTAATGCCAAGATTTAGCCGGTTCTTTATATATGTGCTTGTAAACCGGGACATGAACGGGATATGGTTTTGCGATGTGTACAATATGATGCTTTTCTATTTCTATTTTAATAGGTTTATCTACGGGATATGGTACTGGTTTCTCAACGGTAATCGGCACTTTCTTCTCGATCTCTTTAGGTACCAATTTGTATATTGTTACTGGAATCGGGTGTGGTATATTACTCTGAATCTGATATGGTTGCGGTACAGGTATTTTAATTGCTGTATCTACAGGCACTCCCACTGGATGTGGTACTGGAACTGGTATTTTCTTGATAACACTTACAGGAATATGTTTAGGAACTTCGACTGTTTTTACAGGCACATGTATGTGTTGATCGCCACCTACTAATCCGCCTCCTCCGTAACCAATGCCTCCACCGCCACCTAAATCGAGACCATGTCCACCACCGCCGCCTAAATCCAAACCGTGCCCACCACCGCCTCCTCCTATATCGCCGCCGTGACCGCTCAGATCACCACCTCCATAACCTTCTAATCCAGCGTACGCGGTACAGGCTAGGGCGAGGATGATCGAAACATTCTAAAAAATAAAAAGTTCGTATTATATGCACGAACGTAATAAATAAATTAAAAAACATAAATAAAAAAGTTACTCACGATAAGGTTCATGACGATTTTGTACGTTTGCAATAAAAGAAAGTAACTTAGAAACTGACGGGTTTTCGTTATAATCTAGCCGCTTTTATAGAGAGAAGCTGGTGGGATCCGGTGAAAGGCTTTCCAGTTAAATTTAAACCTAATAAAAACACATCATCTCAGATAATTTACTATCACGGCCTTAGAATATTGTCGGTAAAGCAATGCAGTGGAACAATATTTGGGGTCAATGTATAGTTAAATAGGATTTATTGAAATGTTTACTATATATATGATATTAAACATTCATACTTAGTGCATGAGCTTACGCTTCAAGTCTTACTAATTAAATGCTTACATTCTTAAAGCAATACTTTTTATTGTGTATTTCAAACGCAATTAATTTGTCATTTATGTTTTTATGCTGGGATAATGAATTATTAACTTTAATTCACAGAGTAGCTTAATTCAATACAAATATATTATACAGGCTGCCCGCTATCCGAGATAATAATAATAATAATAATAATATGTCTTTATTGGGATGATACAATATATATATAGCATTTATAAAAATAAAAGAAAAAAGAGTATTAGCAATGATAATAAAGTAGAACAAAGCATATTGAGATCGCAACTCCCAACCACAAGGCGAATCTCAGTTATACTGCTTTGTTAACCTTGCAAGAAAATAGAGAATTACATACATTTATTAAATAATGCCTAAACCTAAACTTAACCTAGAATTCGATAGTGACGCAAGAAGTGATACAGAAACAAGTAATGAATAATAAAAAGAAAAAAAATTCTATTACTCATAAATATCTGAGAAAAGGAAACCACAAAAAAAAAAGAAAACTGTAAACAGGAGAAAAATGTGAAAATGCATACAGCAGGCATCAGCACCCTACTCTGATAGCAGGTGAACCCTGAGCCGACGTCTAAATCCCGGTAGTGCAAGCAACTTCAGTTCGGTAGGAATTCCGTTGTAGAACTTAAAAATCATGTAAGTGAAAGAGCTCTGGTAAATAACCAGTCTGTGCAAAGGAGGTGATATGAGCCCGCGGAATCTCGTTATTATGTTGTGAACATCAGTCCTAAATCTTATACGATTGTATAGATACGCAGGGGCCCTGTATAACATGATTTTATGAAAAAGACTCAGCAGTAAATACTGCCTACGAGCACACATATCCAACCATCCAGCCTCGCGAATTTTGTGGGAAATATGATCATATTTCCTTAAATTATAAATATACCGGAGGCATGCATTCTGAACCCTCTGAATTCGACATGATGTAAACTGATCCAAGGCACCATGATAAATCGACGAACAGTATGTAAATTGTGACAATACAAATGTATCACATAGATTCTTTTTTGTACGTTCGTTAATTATTTCTCTGAAAGGATAAAGTTTCTTTAAATTAAGGTAAGCGTTTTTAATATATTTAGAAATCTGATCTCTGTATCTAAACGTATTATCAAGATATAAACCCAGGCTTCTTGATCTATCCACAATAGGTATACTAGCACCATTTACAGAAATATCAATAATCTTACTCAAATTATGACATGTTTTCTTTGAGCCAAATAAAATTGCTTGAGATTTTGCAGGATTCAAAAGCAGAAAATGATTTAACGAGTTGAAATGTAATGACCTAAGGTCGGAGTTAATGTAATTCACCGCTGTTTGCCAATTAGAAGGCTCAAAAGAAAAATATAATTGTGTGTCGTCTGCATATGCATGAGTCTTGCAATACTTAACACATGAAAGCAATTTGGAAGTATACAGTGTAAACAAGATCGGTCCAAGAACGGACCCCTGTGGAACCCCGCGCGATAAATGAAGAAAAGACGATACACTATTGTTCAGCTTCACAGCCTGCCTACGGTCAGTCAAGTACTCATTAATCAGATCAACCGCACCGCGACCCATACCAATGTGCTTCAACACAGCACAAAGAATGTCATGGTTAATTGTGTCAAATACCTTTGTGTAATCGAGCAACACAAGGCAGGAAATAAAGCCTCCGTCCACCGCAGCCAGCAGGTCATCGGTCACCGACAATAACGCCGTTTCGCAGCTGAATCCCGCCCGAAAGCCCGATTGAGTCGGAGGTAAAATATTATTATTAACTATAAAATCTTTTAATTGATTCGATATAACCTTTTCAAAAATTTTAGATGTAACAGATAGTATACTAATAGGTCTAAGATCCTTAATCTGTGTTGGCTCCGCAGTTTTAGTCAGAGGTCGCACCAAGGCATCCCTCCAGCAGTCAGGAAACACGGAGCTAACTATACACGCATCAATTATATGAGTGAGATAAGGTAATACTACAGGGAAACACATTTTTAACATAGTAATGTTAATATTATCATATCCAGTAGAAGTAGATTTCATACTACTTATCACTGGGCAACAAATTTTCGAAAAGTTCATGCTTCCAAGCTAAAAATTGTCATTTCTTAATGAATTCAATGTGCTGAACACGAAAATAACTAAGAAAAAGCTGAATTGGCTACGGGTTTTCTGTAATATGTACGCATATTTCAGAAAAAGTGTACTTATGTCAATATTATAATACATGGTAAGAAAACATTTACGCATATTTCAGAAAAAGTGTACTTATGTCAATATTATAATACATGGTAAGAAAACATTTACGCATATTTCAGAAAAAGTGTACTTATGTCAATATTATAATACATGGTAAGAAAACATTAGTCTGCTTCCGGCTTTCGACTTCTTTTGGCCTGCCGTTTGTAGTGGACTTGTGGAGCATCTCTACTGATTGTCCAACAATAGTCAGCTAGCATTGACGTAGACCATTTGCCTTGGTACCGTTGCTCCATGGTGGCAATGTCCTGATGAAAGCGTTCGCCGTGCTCATCGCTGACCTGCCCGCAGTTATCAGGAAAGAAATCTAAGTGGGAATCAAGAAAGTGGATCTTTAAGGACATATTGCAGCCGAATTCATGAAACAAAGCCAACATATCCTCAACCAGACACTTGTAATTTTCTGCCTTGTCATTCCCCAGGAAGTTTGCTGCCACTTGATAGAATGCATCCCAAACCTGTTTTTCTTTACCTTGAAGAAGTTCCTCAAACTTGGGGTCTCGGAAGAGCTGTCTAATTTGAGGCCCCACAAAGATGCCCTCTTTAATTTTGGCTTCACTGAGTCGAGGGAATTTGTCATGCAGGTACTTGAATGCTGGTCCATTCTTATCCATGGCTTTTACCAAGTTTTTGACAAGACCGAGTTTGATGTGTAAAGGAGGAATGATGATTTTGTGTGGCTGTGCCAATGGTGGGTGCTGTACATTCGTTTCTCCAGGCTTAAAAAATGTTCTCGGAGGCCAGTCTTTCTTGATGTAGTGCAAATCGATTGCTCTGCTGTCCCACAGACAAAGAAAACAGCAGTACTTTGTATATCCCTGCTGCAAACCCATCAACGGAGATACTACCTTCAGGTCAGAACATATCTGCCAGCCATACTTGCTGTAGTTAATCGTCTCCAGTAGCTGCTTTAGATTGCCGTAAGTCTCCTTCATGTAGACCGCATGTGCAATAGGTATGGATGGAAGCTGGTTCCCATTATTCAACAAAACCGCCTTTAGGCTCAGTTTTGAAGTGTCTATAAACAGCCGCCATTCGTGGGGATCATGTACAATACCGAGACCTTGTAGTAGACCATCAATATCGCAGCAGAACACAAGGCTTTCTTCTTTCTTAAAGAAAGATTCGAAGAGCTGATGGCGAGTGCGAAATGAAGTCACTCGGACATTCTGTTCCAGAAGATTCCACTGTCGAAGTCTTGAGGCCAGTATCCCCGCTTTGCTTTTCGACAGATCCAAATCGCGAACAAGATCGTTCATTTCATCCTGGGTAATTTTATGTGGTGCAGATGTTTTGTCAAAGCACGAAAAGTCATCATCCTTACTGCCACGTTGAGGAGAACTCGCCGACGCATGGCCATCCTCATCGTCTGAACTGATAGAAAAATCTGTAGGAGGTTCTGGAATTGGGAGTCCTTCGCCATGAGAGACAGGTCGCAGAGCAGATGGTATGTTAGGGTATTCAACTGTCCACTTCTTATTCTTGGTGATGCCTCCAAAAGCTGGTCGTACCATACAGAAATAACAGTCGTCAACGTGATTGGTGGGCTCCCTCCAAATCATGGGCACAGCAAATGGCATTGCCTTTCTTTTGCCATTAAGCCACTGTGAAAGATTTACGGCACAAGTGCGGCAGCATACGTGTGGGGCCCAGTCTTTGTCCTGGTCGCCTATCTTGCAACCAAAATACAAATGATACGCTTTCTTAACTGTTGCACTGATGTTCTTTTTCTGTGCAGCAAATGTCACTTCTCCGCAAATATAACAGAAGTTATTTGCACTATTAACACAGTTACGAGGCATTGCTACTGCTTAGTTACTTTACACTATAGCAATCACTTATGTATGCTAGAGCTTCGAAAAATATGCGCGAATGAACGGACATTGCACGAGTTAACTGTCACGTCGGCCATTTATAAATAAACTATAATTAGCTATTGCTTGATATTGCGCAATCAATTTCGCAACACTCTCAATGGAAACTTACAGTAAATGCTGCATTAACTTCTTTGCATGAAGGGGTGATGCAATATGACGCAAAATTTCGTAATTTCTCACTAAATTGCATTACATTATGCAATAGCATCTATACAATGGACAAAACGTCAATATCTCTTGAACGTGAGCCAATCAACTTTTTTCAATGTGATATTCGTGTTCAGCACGTTGAATTCATTCAGGATTGGGTACTTTCACCTAAGAAGCAATTTCACTGTTGACCAGTGTTATTATATTAAAAATATCTATCTCATCCACTGGTCGGAACGCAAAATCGAAGTCCGCAGATGTGCTTCCATACCAAGACAACACTTGAGAAGCATTAGTACCTGGTATTTGATTAACAAAGAAATCATTAATTTCATTTACATTTTGTAAGTGTTGCGGCAAATCAATCCCGCGTCTCCCAACCACACCCAACCATCCAAGCCCCCTCCATAGCGAGCCTTATGATCGAAAAATGCTTTTTTCTCCGATCTGAGTGTATTTGTTGCTAGATTCCGCAGGGACTTGTAATAATCCCAGTCACCAATCCTTCGCGACCGGCGATATTTAGCTTTAGCTTTATCCTTAAGAGACATCAATAATTTCAAAGTGTCAGTTACCCAAGGAGCGCATGTTTATCAAAGAGATTCAGAATGCAGCCATTGAAAAACTCAATTTTACTATTAATGTCGGGCAATGAAAGTATTCGGTGAAACGGAACCTGTCGTAGATCGTGTTCGAAAATATTGGAATCTATGCTACTAAAGTCACGGTATGATCGCAGTGTAGCCAATTTAGGTGGACCTTTCAGGTAGAATGTAAAATAGGCTAGGTCGTGATGATAGACACATCACTGACTACCATGAAATCAATCAATGAGACAGAATTTTGTGTGAGCCTTGTTGGTTGGTCGATAATCTGAGTAAAACCTAGAGAATCGAGACACTGCAGCAAGTGTATAGTGGGATGATCATTAACCTTCAAGCAGTCGATATTAAAGTCTCCACAGCAAAAAACCGGTACTTCGTATATGAATTCAAAACATGATTCTATTAACTTTTCCGAATTCCTAAAGTTTCTTATATATAGGAGTTTGAAGATGAAGTAAATTACTAGAGGGTATAGGAAAAATGTGGTTTATTTTACGAAAAATATAATAACAGTGCAATTATTAAAGCTGCTCTATTAATTTTTTTCCGGTTCTTGAAATATCGGATTTTGAAGTTGGCAGGTCGTATGGATAGATCCTAAAAAATGTTTGATTGTTATGTCCCTAAGTGTCATGCTTGACATTTGTTTATTTTCTATTGTGTCATTTGTGTTAAAATCATACCTGTAATTTATTCAAACGAATAATACGTAGACATGATTTTCGTGTATGGATATTGCAACGGTAGTACCACATCAGTTAGGGTATATCAACGACGATACCCAAACTGCCGTCTTCCAGACAAGCAAACGGTCAGTAGAACCTTCACAATTCTTCGATGGATAGGTGCATTCCCTAAACCGACTTTTGAAAGAGAGCTTATGCGAAGAAACAATGAAACTGATCCTGGTGTTAGTACGAGAAGAATTTCTGTACTTACTGGACAAACTAGGACAAGACACTTTGCGAGAAAATGGGCTGCATCCCTATCGTTACCAATCGGCACAAGAACTTCTGGTGGAGCAATCATCTGGATACTCTTTCAAGGACCCTTTTCTGTAATGCACCTACATTTACAACAGATGGAATCAAGAATTTCCACAACGAACATGTGTGGACAATCGAAAACTCCCATGCTGTTCGAGAAATCCATTTCCAGAGAAGATTCTCCGTAAATGTTTGGGTTGTAATAATTAACAATGAAGTTATTGGACCACATATCTTCGACGTAAAGTTGAACAGCAAAATGTACTGAGGTTTCTTGGAGAACGATCTCCTATACTACCTGAGGTCATTTCTCTTCAAATCAGAAATGTTTTTACATGATGGTGCTTCGGCCCATTATGGAAGAGGTGTCACTAATTTCTTCCATGAACAGTCTCCAAATCGTGGGATAGGTCGTGGTGGTCCCATTGCTTGGCCACGGCGATCTCCGTATCTTAACCCACTAGATTTTTTCATGTGTGGACATGTAAAGACACTTACCTATTCAACGCAAAGGCACTTACCTATTCAACGCAAAGGCCTAATAATAGGAACCAGCTCATCCATAAGATTCATGCAGCAAAGGTGAAAAACAATATGGAGAACTACAACTTGAAAAGAAGGGCTCCGACTGAGGATTGAGTTATGCATTGCACAAGGCGTTGGTCACATTGAGCAGTTTTAATAATTCGACTATCATTACGCTTTCCTTAAAATAAACCACATTTTTTCTTGAACCCTCTAGTAATTTGCTTCGGCCTTAAACTGATACTTCAAGAACCGTTAGGAATTTAGGGAAAGTGAATAGAAACATTTTTGCTTAAAATTAGTCATTGAATTCATATACAAAGTATCTCGGATACTTCGGCGGCCATACTGTATAATTATCACATATTATATATTTTGGAATAAGATTAATACAAATAAATGAAAACTCAATAATAATGATAATACTTGACTTTAGTGCAAAATTAAATGGTAATGCACATAATGACAGAGTAACAACAAAAATAATAACAAAAATATAGTAAAGTAAAAATTAACGTTCCTAATCAGAAAAATAATTAAATAAAAATGCCTATGCCTATTTGATAATGTGTAACTATACATTCCCTAATTAAAAAAATGAGGTGTGGCCACCACACGACCTTCTTATACGTATGAGCGTTTCAAATTATAGAATTTTAAGAATTTTTTTATACAAAACTTATTCAAAATCCTATTCTAAGTACATCTATTCTCTTAATAAATCTCTATAGAATGCATACTTTGCAAGATATTAGCTCCTCGCTAAGAGTAAAAGTGCTACTTCCGGTCCGAATTTTGAAATTTCACATATACAAAAAAAATTGCAAATTCAACCCTAAATACTTTTGTACTCTTGATAAATATATATAGAATGCATAACTTACGACATATTTGCAAAAAATCGCTATTCGATAAGAGTAAAAGTGGTACTTCCGGTCTGAATTTTGAAATTTTTTTTATACAAAAGATATTGAAAATTATGTTTTAAATACTTTTATACCCGTAACGTACTTGTCTAAAAAGCATGACTTGCGAAATATTCGCAAAAAACTGACTTTCGATAAGAGTAAAAGACCTACTTCCGGTAGGAATTTCGAAAAACGTTCTAAATAAAATTATTCTCAATTTTAATTTTAAGTATATATGAATTCTTTATAAATTTGTTTAAACTTAGTAATTGACGAAATATTGGCAAAATTCGATTTTTTCGCTGAAGTAAACTGCTACTTCGGGTCTACCGATTTTACTGAAAAACTAATCAGATCTCAAGAGGGAGATTATACACGTAAATACAAAATTTGGAATTGATATCTACAGCGGGTTGACCGCTATCGTGGTCACACACACACACACAGTCACACACACAGACACACACACAGACAGACACACAGACATTTTTTAAAAAACACTTTTTTGGTATCAGGGGACTTCAAAACGTGGACATCTGCAAAAATCTCGAGGTCGAAAATTTTCATCATCACAATACTTCCTTATACTACGTATAAGAAAGTAAAAAAAAAAAAAACAAAAAACATACATATTTATAAACTACACAAAAAATGTTAAGTAAGTGAACTACTCTAGTGCAAAACGCAAATAAATGTACCTTAATTAATATTTTTATTAACGATGTGATGAATAGATAAACAGACAATTAGACAATAAAAGCAATATTCAAAAGTTATGCTTTTGGTGTGCCCTGAAACCTAAACATTTCGAGCAATCTTGCTTCGGAGGAAACCTGGTTATATTAAGAGTATAAGTGAACGATCTTCAATATAGCGCATAGTTACATCCATTGGAAGCGAAACGTATTTACGGTAGTACCAAGTTTATGAACATCCGACCTAAATCCTTTAATAAAGATATGACGACCCTGTAAAGCATTATCTTATGGAGGGGTTTTAGAGTCAGATACTCTCTACGGTTAAATATATTCAGCCATCCAGCATCATTCAGCCAATGAAAAATATGATCACATTTTCTCACATTGTAGATGTAACGGATGTATGCATTTTGTACTCTTTGAATATGAAGTGAGGCGATCTATTCCAAGCCACCATGGTAAACCAAGCAATGGTAATTGAAATGTGATAAGATGAAAGTCTTTTTTAAGTACGCTTTTCCGATACACATACTTTAAAATTTGGTGTCGCTATCTGAAAGTATCAAGAATCATTAAGCATAGTTTTTATAACATTACGCTAATTGCGACATATCCCCCTTGACCCAAGCAGAGTAACTTGTGACATTCACGGATTAATGTGAAAACAATGACTTGAGCAGACATTGAAGGTCGATGTTAATTTTCTCAACTGTGGAAAGTCAATTCGATAGATGAAGCGAATAATACACAGTTGTGTGTCACAAGAGTAAACGTGAAATTTACAATACTTCATGCAGGTTAGCAATTTCTATGTAAATATTATACATAATTGCCCGATTTTTGTGGTACTCCTCGAAGAAGCGTGAGACTACCAGATGTACTAGTCCCTAGCTTCCCAACTTGCCGATGATTAGTACGATATCAAAAGGCCAGTCGCACTTTTTAGTATAGATGAAATAGTGCCATGATCGATAAAATGAAATGCTTTGAAATATTCCAACAATATACGATTTGACTATTTTCAGCAGTAACAATCAAGTTATCTGTAACCGATTATAGAGCTGTTTCGGACCGATATCCAAAGCGGAATCCTGAATGGGGAGAGGGCAATACATCGTTATTACACGATAGATCAGTCAACTGCAAAACGAATACCCTCACAAATATCTTAAACATATCAGAAAAAATTCTGATAGGTCTCAAATCATTCAACTGTTCAGGACTACTACTTTTAGGCAGAAGGAGTTTCCAACAATCAGGGAATACAGAGTCAAAAACGCAGAAATCTATCACGTGTCAAGTATGGGAAGATATTTGGACAACACATTAGGTAAGTCCAAATATTGAGTAAAAATATGACAAATTGAATCGGCAATGACATCTACTAGTGGATGCTCAATTAATATTAATTTAAGAAGTGTCTTATCAAGTTGGTGCGTTATTAAAATTGTGTTGAAATGGCCGCCTTCAATAATTATTCGAAATGCGTATAATTTAGATTGATTTTCATTACTATGGTGTGCCAGTCTACGGTCAAATTCAACTTTGTCAAATTAACATCCAAATAGCGCGCGTTTCATTCCAAAGTTCTATTTATAGATACGATTGTCATTAAATCAAGACAGGTTAACAAGATTATGAATATTAATGCTGCTGAATAATCTAAATAAAAATATTTACTTGATCGTATTTATAATTTGCTAGCAGTTTTGGGTGGCGCAATTTCTCTCCTGTCACATGCTAGTTTTAGATGTAGCCCCCCTATTGAAAATTTACAATTATCATCATATTGTTTTTATCTGTTTTTGATATATTTTACCGCTTAATTATAAATAAAAATAATACATTGTTAAATTCAAATTACTATAAAGGATTAAGAAACATATTATGTTAATATTATTAATATTAATTTTAACATATTGTTAACATATTATATTTTTATTAATAACAATAATATATGCTTTATTTTCCAGTACCTACAACTACATAAAAAAAATTACAAAGAAATGCAGCAAATAATAAATAATAATATGCTTATAATATAAAAAATAAACAAAATGAGGTAACTAAATAATACTGTACATAGGTGAAAACAAAAACCAAAAATTAAATTTAACTAAAAATTGATTTAGCCAGAAACGTATCTGAAGTTCAACACATTTAAAGGTGATAAATATACATTCAAAATATTAATCAGGGACATTTATTAAAATATAAATTTTTGTTCTTGAAATAGGAAAGGTATCAGATAAACGGTTTGTCCATGAGCAGGTGTGACTTTTTATCTATAATACATACATAAATAAAACTACACCATTTTTTTCCTCCGATGTTTCGACATTTATTGTTAATATCATCTTCAGGGGAATTGAATCAAACCTTGGTATGTAGGTATTTTAGGTAAATGTTTAATAGTTGTTTTTCACATTCACTGGGAAGTGCGAAGAAGTTATACTAGCATAAATCGCCATTTTTTGATAACCACATGTCTTCTTAGCAAGTCAATCCTTATTTTGTTTTTTTTTGCACTATTAATAGTATGAAAAATGACAGGCAACAACTTGTATCTTTTATTATTATATTCTTATTATGAAAGGGGATGTGAAAAAACAGCAGTTCCTCGTTCATATTACAAAGAAATTGGAACATTCGTTTATCTACCTGTACCCGATTCCAAGACTGAAATTTAAAAAAATAAATCTTTTGAATTATAATTTCTATAAAATAACAACGCAAGTAAAAAAAAGGACATTAATGATAGATTATAATAAATTGTTGTATATGCTATAATGTTGATTCTTATACCAATTTGAACATATTTAGATGAACCACAAAAATCATAAGACTGATAGATTACAAAGTTTGCAATCCTTTCACATTACACATCTCCCATAAAGGTCAAAATGTTCAACTCTCCAACAGAAGCACTAATTAATATTTCAGTCAGTATTTTGAATCCTGCCGTAATAATACATGCAAATTATACATATTTAAAACGAAACTTTCACAAAATATAACAAATTTAAGGTTTTTATTTATGATTTCTTATATTTATATATCCTCTTTAACTGGTAGTATTTAAATATTTCTATTTATAATTTTAAAACTGAAATATAAATTTCGATATCTGTAACATTATGTGTATATTATTTAGTAACTGGAATCTATTTTGTATTTGCCGTCAATAAATTATTTCTTCTGTATCTGATAATACTGAAATTCAAACGCCTCTGGCTTCCTCTATATATAATTTTCTTATGCTTTCTTTAATATCTTGCTGATTTTCACAAACGTTGTAAAGTACATTTGTTTAACTTCTAGTGTGTAAGACAAGAACATGAAGAAAATAAAATGGGTAAATATAAGTATTTAAAGGAATGCCTTTTTTTCTGTTACTTGTATAATATTAATTATGTTCCGGCATAAAATGAAGTGCAACAAAACTATAACTATAAATATTAACAGATAAATAATCCTATGAGACATTTTAGATGGTACTGTTACCTATCCTCAGCTTTTCATTGAAATTTATTAAAAATATGTACATTACACAAACAATTTCCTTATTCTTCTTATTCAATATATGGTCTTTGTACATAGACCATTATGAAATAAAATTTGTTCTGATTATTATACTACTATTCTATTCCATCTACTGTTTCTAACTACGAGTGTGTTTTAATAACAATTACTAACGTTTTATTGGCACAGAATACAATACTAACTATTGTTGGTGTTGGGATTATTGAAGTAATTAGAATTGTTAAGGATAAGAGTTTGTACTGCACATGTTATTCAGTCAATACATGTATTTTTTGTTTACACTGCGTTGATGTGAACTAACGAGTGTGAAACTCGTGTCCGCTTTTGCAGTATACCAGAAGTTTGCAATAAAATTATTTTCAACTGCACAGAGTGCTTGAGAAGAGAGGTATGTATATATAAAAATTATGTTTTCCTAAATGGAACCTTTTTAGTTAATGACGTTTTTCATTTCTGTTGATCAAATTGCACTTTTATAAGATAATATCTGAGACCTACCAGACCAACACACAGACCTTCTAACAATCAGAACTATTGAAGTGTGGCCACAACACGACTTTCTTATACTTATGAGAATAGAATGCATACTTTGCGAGATATTCGAATGAAAGTACTACTCGCTAAGAGTAAAAGTGTTACTTCCGGCCGAATTTTCAAATTTCATTTATACAAAAAATATTCCAAATCCAACTCTAAATTCTTTTGTACTCTTGATAAATATATATAGATTGCATAATTTACGACATATTTGCAAAAAATCGCTATTCGGTAAGAGTAAAAGTGTTAGTTCCGGTCCGAATTTTGAATTTTTTTTTATACAAAAGGTATTGAAAATTAAGTTCTAAATACTTTTATACTCGTAAGGTACCTGTCTAAAAAGCATGACTTGCAAAATATTTGCAAAAAACTGATTTTCGATAATAGTAAAAGACCTACTCCGGTAGGAATTTCAAAAAACTTGTTTAATAAAATTGTTCACAAATTGATTTGTAAGGACATATGAATTCTTTATAAGTTTGTTGAAACTAGTGGTTGACGAAATATAGTCAAAATTCGATGTTTTCACTGAAGTAAACTACTACTTCCAGTCTTCCGATTTTACTGAAAATGCAATCAGTTCTCAAGAGGGAGATTATACTAGTTAGGTAGTCTATATAAATTTATGAATACTACGAATGTGTTTTGTTATTATATTTTAATTTGAAGCCACCTACGAGCTTTTGTTTATGATTCGGACCACACACACGTACAAAAATGTCTTCTGATGTTTACATCAATTTATTTTTTTCATAATGTCTCTCTATGGCTTACAAAGAAAAATAATTTTAAAAAAATGTGTGAAGCACGTTCATTTTAGTCAGTGTACGTACAAACATATACATTCCGCTTATGATGATCTACAAGCGATTCATTACTACATTCTTGAGTAATATTGTCATTGTCATTCACATCTGAGCAACAAGAGATATTTTATTCATTATAGAATTGACATGTGTATATTTTGATGACCTAGCTAAAATAAACAATAATTAGTATATAAAATAGGCGTTGCCTATTAATTGTTTATTTATTTTAATAATTAACAAAATATCTTTAAAATAAATTAATACTGAAAAATCGAATAATCATCAGCGATGAATTCGATGTACAACGTTCAACACAATCTTCTGCGGTCGTCAAATTCCTAATCAATAATTAAGCCGTTTAGTGAAACAATTTCATTTTTAAAGCAGCTTTCCTTCGCAAATTCGAAAGTGAATGTGGCAAATTGTAGTGATAATCTGTGCTGTTGAATTAAATCTACCTATTCAGCGAAATATTAATGTATTATAGATCCATAAGATAAAAAGTATTGTCGAATATTATATATGCCTTTCTTCAAAGAGACACTAGCCTATTTTCAATACGTGCAAATATTTTTTAGAGAAAAAGGAAGCGAAATAAAGTTATGTAATCTTATAGAGAAAATAATATCTTTATAAAAGCAAAAAACTTGGTAAAAGTGATTTAAAACACACATGCCTCTGTAATAAATTATGCAATATATTATTAAATTCCGCATATTAGATAATACCTTTAGGTACGTTATTAAAACAACAAAGTATCACAATTGCTTTTTTATTTTCTAACAAAAATAACAAAACAGAAACATTTATACATAAAAAACACAACAAATATAACAAAATGATCGATGAAAAATGCTTTTCAAGATGGGATGAAATGACTAATTATAACCTAAAATTCAATGATAATTTTTCGGCGATACATATATATGCTTGTAAACAGGTACATATACAGGATACGGTTTAGGTACTGGTACTGGATAATGTCTTTCGACTTCAACTTCATAGGGTTTATCGATATAGACAGGTTCGGGTTTTTCAACGGTAATAGGAACTTTCGTCTCTATGATCTCTTTAACTAATTTGTAAATTGGAATTGGAACGGGACTTGGAACATTTTCACGAACTACGTATGGTTGAGCAACTTGGACTTTGATTATTTGAGGTATTGCAATCGGGATGGGGTGTGGTACTGGAACGCCAATCTTCTTCACAACTTGTATCGGAACAGGTTTAGTATATTCGATGGTTCTGGTTGGTACGTCAACATGTTCTTCACCTCCATCTTGTGGTTGTATGTCGATACCTCCATCATCACCGCCACCTCCGCCAAACTGTCCGCCGAATGCTACACCACCTCCACCGTAATTTCCACCGAGGTTGGAACCACCATCATCACCACCACCGTAATTTCCTCCGAAGTTGGAACCACCATCATCACCACCACCGTAGTCTCCACCACCTCCTGCATCTACACCTATATCACCTCCGCCCTGGTCACCGCCATTACCATGGTCTGCAATATCGCCACCTACATCACCACCGCCAGCTGAAGATGAACCAATGTTCTCTTGTATACTATTCACATTTGCTCCACTACTGCCATAATCATCACCTCCATAGCCTCCCGATAAGATACCAGCATTAACGGAGAAGGCCAAGGTCAGCACGATTGTAATAGCCTAAAATTACATTAAAAAAATTGAGAATAAATTATTTTTACAACTAAAACTTAATTGTCAAAAAAATTATTATGTATATATTTCGTCCTCATAAGAGCTATAAGGACTCACACAGAAATACTTATAATTAGAAAGACTACGAAATAGTGTCTTTTCTGGAGACACTGGACTATTCTAATGGAAGTTAAAGCTTTTATATGAGTGGTACAGAAAGGTTTCTGTACTTAATCTTAAATATGTATGAATTAATAAGGGGCAGTAAGTAATTCATCTTGCAAACTATGTTTTTCTATAACCAAGAACTGACAACGCGGCATCATTAGTATAGGATGTATAAATGATATAAATTGCAGTTGACGGAGTGGTTCACTTGAAAATAGTATTGGTCTAGCAAATAAGCGAACGCAAGCTCGAGATTTGTCTTTCTTTGCAAAATTGTCATATTTAAATATTTAAGTTGTTAAATTCTACTATTTTTCTTGTTTTGAAAATCATAATTCTTAAAACCATCTACTCAACACATATTTCTCACTTGAACTATTGTGACTGAAGAAAAATGACCTAAATAAATTCATACTAAAGAGACTCCAGGACGAAATACTTAGAAAAATGTGATATCAGAGTATAACGTAACAATTAGTTAGCTTAATGGCGCACACTTATTCACACGAGCATCCACATATTTTTAATTTCATTTATTTTAGCAGGCTGGTATACCTCGAAATCGTCCTAACATGAAGATCGCGATATTGAACTAACGTAAACTTTATCTTATAGCTAAAAAGGAGATGTATAAAATAGTATCATTTTCATTTCAATGTGGATTTGATAATTTGTATAGAAAGTAAATGTTGAAAATAGAAAAAGACAATGCTACCTTTTTCCTACATTAGCACTTAATTTTATCTGTAGCGCGAGGTAAGTAACTAACTGGAGAAAAGCAAAATTAAGCTTGTCGAAACTACTTGACACATTTGTTATATATAATATATTCCAGAGATTTGTTACTTCCATTCAATGCTATTAAAGAGAAAAGAACTATTTATTCATTATATCAGCTTCTAAGGGTGAGGTAGCGATCTTCAATTGCAAAAGAGTTCGTAAAAAAAATTGAATCTTCTAGATAAACTAACATCCCAACACCCACTAGGAGTGCTTAGTCACTCTTACCAATGAGCCACCTGTCGTATATATTATAATACACACACATTTATAATGGTAAATTGGAAAGGCGAAAATTTATTAATGTTCTCACAATACCATTTATTTATAATTCATCAAAATTATTATATAATTTATTTTGACAAAAATATGTCAAAATATATATCAGTGGGTAGATTACAAGACGAAGTTAGAGTAATCTCACGACTGTTTGAGAATATTTTACCGGTGCATTATGATCTCAGATGTACAATGTAATATTGTCAATAAATGAAGGTTTATTTACACTTTTTCTTAATTATGATCTTTAAAAACTATAAACATATCTTTTGAATTTCATGGAAGGTATAAGATTTCCCAAATAATCTACTAAAAAAATTATCAAGGAATGAATCGAACCCGTTTAATATTTATAAAGGTACTAAACTTGTAAAAATAATTAAAAGAAGAAATGTAATAGATAATGCCTGATACATTCTAGTAAACGGAACGCAATAGGTTATCGCTATGGTCACTGTAGACAAGCAGTGGTAATTAAGGTTCATACGCTTTTCCGTGTGAAAGGTTCGAATATCCCCAGCTCGATAATTTGAGAAGTTATTTTTTCTCTTAACCGACAAAACATAAATTGTTGGAACACTACAAACTACAAAAAGAAAGTGACTGTCAGTAATCATATTAGCTTTAGGACTCACTTGTCTCGCACATAACATACTAACTACTCAATATCCTTTCCAAACACTTCAATATTTATAAAAGTATGATTTATAATTTTAATATTTTTATGAATGATATTATTGCAAATACAAGCATGGATCGAAAAATTAGTTGTATCCATTTTCTGTTTTGACAATAGGGTCTGTATAAAGAGAATATCACCAATATTTTTAGTATAAAATCAAATTATTTTATTTGCTTTCATCCTGGAATTAAATAAGTAACTACACATCCACCATTTTTCTTATGACACACATGGCAATCACATAAAAGTTTCATATTGGAATTTAATTAATAAGATCAATCTTTTAAACTTATACAACATCGTAGCATTTTTTTAAAATATATTTATTTAAATATATTTGATTTATATTACATGGAAATATTATTTAAAAAAATTGAAAAATTTGAAAATCAGATGTATTATTAACAAAAATGTTACTTCTTGATTATAACAATTAACGTTTTGCATTCGCTACAAAATTATTCTTAAATTTAATATGATTTTTATACTTTTAAAATATCAATTCAATATTGATGTAATCAATTAAATACATCATATTATTTTCATGAAATAATAGTTAATTCATAAAAATAATTATAATAATATTCACAACTATCCCCCAAAATATTGCCACTTTTCTTATAGATATGAAATGAAATTCCAATTAAATAACTCAAATTATTTTTAATACATTAATAACTGACATTTTAAAAACAATTATATTATTATTTAACGATCTATAAAGAATTCAAAAAAATCCATTATTTTGTAATAGAAATGTAATAAAAATGTGGAGTACTTACTACGACTTTCATGTCGCTATGCACGTAGTGAAGGAAAGTAAACTGGAACTGACGATTATTATTCGAGGTGAAGGATCTTTTATAGCAAAAATTGGGTGGGGTTCCGGTAGATAGATCTTATTTCCGCTTAAAGGAGAGAAAAAAGAATATGACAAAAACAATCAATGCAAATAGAGTCGAAGCAAAGTTGACTACTTTATTGACAGTTACATAACTTACAAATGTTAAAAGAGAGCAATCTTCATTTTGAATAATATTATAATAAGGATGTATATTAATATTTTAATACACTCATATATGCTCAGTTTGATCGTCATGTCACTAAAGTAAAAGTTCAATGATGAACTGCATACCATGTGGTAATCCAGCATGAAGAAATAATGCATTATTTCTTCGTTTCGTTCAGTGATGGTTTTACCGTAAACATTTTTATTTTTGCGTGAGTAGTTTTTATAAATATTTTTACTTAAAAAATTTCGCGGATGTTTTAAGCCAGCATCGAATGCAATAGAAACATAGGGGTGAACTTGCTGATATTTCACACAAAATTAGTGAATAGGCACGTAGTTTTATAAATAAATGTTTCTACATCTATTTTTTAACAATATTCTGTTTGTGTACACACGGCTTATCTAGTAATTTCGCAATAAAATGTGAATTAGCCTAGCGGTGTTCTATTTGTCCGTAGCCAACATCAAACACCTGCAAAATTCGAAAAATATCATATGCGTTCTTGCTTATATTTGAACTATACAGGGTGTTATAAATTAAGTCGGCACTATTGCTTACTTTGTTATTAATGAAGCTACAGTATCGGTTAAATTAGCAAAGTAGTAGTATTTTTTCCGTGAACAATGATGGCAGAACCGAAAAGACAGTTGAACTGCTAATTTTCGCGCTTTTTACAAAAGTTACTTTTTTTTAAATGGTACAGAAGGAATTATTTAAAAAAAGAAAGCCTTCTTATATTATTGACAAAAAATGAAAGTTGCGGCAGTTATCCACTATTTTGTACAGCAATCCATATCAATAAAATCAAGATGGCTATGATAAAAAAAACACCAAATATTAAACAAGCATTGTGTATTATGTATATTTATTATAATACATGTTCGAAGACATCACCGTTTTGTCCAATACAATACATCCAATACAAAAAACAGCAAATATTAAACAAGCATTGTGCAAATGTTTATTATAATAGATGTTTGAAGACATTTAGGAATATTTTTGGATCTTGGCTACTCGGCAACATATACATTTTCTACAAGATGGAGCACCAGAGTATAATCATCGCGAAGTACAAAATTTTTTGAGCGAAATGTTTTGGAATAAGTGGATAGAACCAACAAGTGAATGGACCAATTCAGTGACCACAACGGTCCCGGGATCTAAACCCTATAGACTTTTATTTTTGGGGATATTTAAAAAATGGAATTTACAAAGGGAGATATGAAAACGTTGTATGGCTGCAAAATAAAATAATTACTATTGCTAATAACATAGACGCAAGATCGATTTTAAAAGTAACTCGCAATGTACATAAACGAATTCGTAAGTGTATTGGACAAAACGGTGATGTCTTCGAACATCATTTGTTTAATATTTGCTCTTTTTTTTATCATAGCCATCTTGATTTTATTGATATGAATTGCTGTACAAAATAGTGGATAACTGCCGCAACTTTCACTTTTTGTCAATAATGTATGTAGGCTTTCTTTTTTAAAATAATTCCTTCATTCAATATATGCAAAAATATAGTGGGTGTTCTATTTAAAAAAAAAGCAACTTTTGTAAATAGCGCGAAAATTAGAAGTTCAACTGTCTCTTCGGTTCTGCCATCATTGTTCACGATAAAAATACTACTACGTTGCTACGCAAGTATACTTATACGAAAATTTTTTTTTGGTATATGAATAAATGTATGAATGCACATTTACCCTAGCCGGCATTGCGAACAAACAACGTGCAGACTGCTGTTTCGACCTTACATTGGTCTCATCAGTGCACGAACGTGTTTGATCACAATCCCTCAAAAGCTTAGAAACCCTGATATTGTCAACTTACGTACCAAACGCCATGAGAGATTCTCAGCGGCATCTGTTACCCAAGTGCGACATCGCAAGGTAAAAAAAAAATTTTTCATATATGTATACTTGCGTGATTTAATAGTGTGAGAGCGCTTACTCTCCAAGAATTACTGTTACGAGTACATTGTACTATGTTGCTAATTTAACCGATACTGTAGCCTCATTAATAACAAAGTTAGCAATAGTGCCGATTTAATTTATAACACCCTGTATACGCAGATCTTTACTTAAAAAGTAGCAGCACTCTAAATTATAAATAAAATTTCGATATGACTTGCTATTAATAATAATTTGTCATTGATTTTAAATGTTATATAAAATGTTGAAGAATATATGATAATAAATAATAAATAAAGACTTTTCTACGATAGCATTTATATCCTGATGCCTTTGGAGGAGGAAGTCCTGAAGGTAGAACTCACCCACCAGTTCTTATGAAAAAAAATGGTATTATTTTAGAGTAGGCTATGGGTTTACATGAGGATATTAATTAGGGTTTTCAATACCGTTTGACGTTTAATTTGACATATACAGTTGCTTAAAGAAGGCGTGTTTAGCGAGAGTTGTAAAATAGATAAAATGACTATTCGTGGATACAACTTAGATTTTGACTGAAGTGCGGCGAACATTGGAAAACGATGCTTCTTCAACAACAACGATTTCTCACTAAGTTGCTAGTTTTAAAAGTGCCGACATGACAGGCGTCTCAACGATGAAGAACGTCCTAGACCATAAAAATGTGTTACCATTTCAGAAATGAATGAATTATGTTGTGTTCCGTGAGTAGAGTGAAAGTGGGGGAAATTATCATGGCTGTGGGTATGTCTATTGATTGTGTACACCACATTTTGCATGTCCAAGAGTGCATGTCTAAGTATTACCTGATGGATTCTTCATTCACTGAATATAGACAAAAATGTGAAAGAGTGCGTATTTCCAGCGATAATTTGTTGATCTTTTATATATACCCAAGTATATATTCGCCTTGTTACGATCCATCTAACTTGGCTTCATTACCATATGCCAGAATCGAAGCGGCAATCTCAGTGGTGGAAACATCGTGGTATGTTTTGACTTTAAAAAGAGATACTTTTTATTGGCATTATAGCCAAAGGCCAAACTATCATATTGTGTTGCCTTGGTGGGTAAGGCTAAAGTTGTCATTACCGAAAAAAGACATTCGATGGATAAGAAAATATTATTCGATCATGACAATGCGCCGTCACACACCACTTGTATTGTTCGAGAAACACTATATATACTACGATTCCAAGTTGTACTCTAATGACCATATATAGCGGATCCAGCCCATTCAGTTTTCCATTTATTCTTAAAACTCTAGATGTTTAGATGTTTCTTGCCGGAAAGAAATTTAAGACATACGAGGAATTTATTGCAGAAGTCTTTGTTTAGTATTTTGACAACCTTGATGCTAATGATTATAAATGTGGTATAATGGCACTCCAACGTTGCTGATCAAAGTTTTATTTTACATGTCACCTTTTGTCAACTCATCCTCCTATTAACTGTAATGTTATTTTATTTTCCTCCTCAATTATGATATTTAATGGTATTTAATATTTTACATGCCAGCAAGTTTAAACTGGCTCTAAGAAAACTGGATTAAATTTACATGACACGTTTTTGCATAAAAGTCAATTTTTTTTAATGGAATATCAGTTCATTTTTGAATTTCTTATTAAATTTTATATCAGAAACATGTAATACGTTAATACTTTAAAAGTGACTATTACTGAGCTACTGTCGTTTTTTGATATAATTTTGTTAGTTTTTGTACAGGGTGAGTCATTAGTAGCCGCTTCTTCGATTGCTCTTTTGTGCTTTAAATAAAAGAAAAAACAATTAGTGGAAGATCCATGGTTGCTTGTGCCGCATATTGTAAAAATACTTTAAGCTCGGAACTTATTTTTTTTAAATGACTCACCCTATATATTTTTGGCTTTTCTTGTACTGCTTTAAATTGTCTGTTCGACTGTTTTATCTTTTTCAAAATTGAGCCAATAGTTTTTGAGTTATTAATTTTTTTTGAAAATATTTGACCAAAACACGTGTTCAGAAAAAAATCATTTTCACATTGTTTTTAAAAGCAAAAATATTAACTTTGATGGTGCTTGTAGCCAAGAAAATTCTGCATTATTTGGTAAAGTTGCACTCGACAATACCTCAAAAAACTTTGTTTTTTCAAAGCCTACTTCCTGAAATTTTCACATACCAAAAACTTATTTTTTTAAATGGAACACCCAGTATTTTATTGAGTCATTTTGTTCCTTTTTTTATTCTCTTTCATTTTTGTTAACAATATCCTATACCTATCTTTTATAATTTTTGAGATAATCACTATACGAGCAATTAGCGGTCAATTAAAGAACTACGGGCGTTGTTCTATGCACCAAAATATTCGTCCAATAAAGGCTGGAATGCGACTGACTGCCTGAGTCAACTGTTGAGAAAGTCGGTATACATTTCTTTCAAACTTATATAAAAGCATCGCTATTAGTTATCATCCAAATGTTTTGGGTGAATCTGAAAGAAACTCTTTGTTAGCATCCAGACTTTATGCACAGCGATCTCTGGTAGAAGTCAACCGAAGCCAGAAACTTTCGAAAATATAAAGTGGACGGTTTGAGTGAACAGAAGGCATTGCATATGAAAGAAAGAGCGTAAAAAGCAATAACTGGTGAGGTTAAGACGTTTATGGTACTTGCGAGTGTAGTCGAACTCCCCCCATACTAGTACTAAGAAAATTAGTCGTCATTTAGATGTAAGTCAAATTTGAGAATCCAGAATAATTAGGAAATATGAAATTCACCCGTAGCATATTTATACACAGCGTTAGATGAAAGAAATTTTCAGAATCGCTTACATTTTTGTCAATTGGCAACAGCTAAATTATCCTGGCTTTCTCAATTTTTTGTTGTTTACCAACGAAGCCTTCTATTAAAGTGAATACCTTCATCGTCACAATTTCCGTTATTATAACACATAAAATTCCCCACTTTATCACACCTGTAAACTTTCAAAATCATTGGTAATTAAAACAGTGGTGGTAGTGGTAGTTACATAACTGGACCTTATTTCTTTGATGAAAATGTTAATGGAGAAGAGTATCTTCGCTATCTACGGACGGATTTACAAAACTTTTTGAAGACATCTTCAAATATGTTAGTAAACATAACCTTTTATTTTATTTCGATGTTAACCAACAGTGTCAAAAATGAAATTTTGCAACTGGACATTGCCGGAATTAAAAAAATTAAATGCGATGCTCTTCATTCTATAAAATTATTACTTTTGGGATAGATGGATATAACATTTACTTTGTTTGACAGTTGACTAAGGAAGTTGGGCGCCATCCCTGCCTTCCATTGGTTGAACGAATATTTTGGTGCATAGAACAACAGCGCTCGTAGTTCTTTAATTGACCGCTAATAGCTCCTATAGTGATTATGTCAGAAATTACAAGAGATAGGTATAGGACATTGTTAACAAAAATGAAAGAGAATAAAAAAAGGAACAAAATGCCTCAATAAAATACTGAGTTTTCCATTTAAAAAAAATAAGTTTTTGGTATGTGAAAATTTCAGGAAGTAGGCTTTGAAAAACAAAGTTTTTTGAGGTATTGTCGCGTGCAACTTTACCAAATGATGCAGAATTTTCTTTGGCTCAATTTTGAAAAAAAACAACAGTCGAACAGACAATTTAAAGCATTACAAAAAAATCCAATAATATATAGGGTGAGTCATTTAAGAAAAATAAGTTCCGTGCATTTCCGGTGAAACCAGAAGTGCGCGAGAGCTTAAAGTATTTTTACAATATGCGCCACAAGCAACCATGGATCTTCCACTAATTGTTTTTTCTTTTATTTAAAACACAAAAGAGCAATCGAAGAAGCGGCTACTAATGACTCACCCTGTATAAAAGTCAATTTTTTCGAATGGAACAGCCTGTATATCAGTTCATTTCTGAATTTCTTATTAAATAACTTTCACATCAAAATCATGTAAGACGTTATTACTTTAAAAGTAACTATTACTGAGCTATTGTCGCTTTTGGATATAATTTTGTCAGTTTTATGGATTTAATTAATATAGTATAGTACTGACAAAATTATATCAAAAAGCGACAATAGCTCAGTAATAGTCACTTTTAAAGTATTAACGTCTTACATGTTTTTGATGTGAAATTTAATAAGGAATTCAAAAATGAACTGATATACAGGATGTTCCATTTGAAAAAATTAACTTTTATACAAAAACTAACAAAATTATTTCACAAAACGGCAGTAGCTCAGTAATAGTCACTTTTAAAGTATTAGCGTCTTACATGTTTCTCACATGAAATTTAATAAATAATTCAAAAATGAACTGATATATAGGGTGTTACATTTAAAAAATTGACTTTTATACAAAAACGTGTCATGTAATTTTAATTCAGTTTTCCGCACATGCAGTAAGTAACTATAAAAAAAATAAAACATGCTTCTATTCGTTTTGGACAAATATAATTTTATACAAACATTGAATTTTTCGGAAAAATGGGAATAAGTCGAAAACTTTAGATTTTAGACCTATACTAACTTATTACTTTTTGACTAACAATTATACGGGGAATACAAAAATGTAATAATATATAGGCTGTTCCATTTAAAAAACTATAACTATGGTTAGTCAGCAAGTTATGGAACACGCTGTATAATACAAAATATTTTTAAAATGAGCAACTATCATAAGAAAAAAAACCGCTTCGAAATATCTTAACTCATAAAGGCATAATCGGCCTTACCCGCGAAGATGACTCACCCTATATATGTATAGTGAGATTATTATATATCATCACTAAATTATGAATAATATTTGTAAATGTATTCACATATCTTGCCATCTTAACATACCATTATTATAAATTAAATTTATGTATTTCTTTATAAAATTAAATGTTTTAGAAATAAAGATACATGAAAGTGGTAGTCCTCAATGTATCTTACTGCGGGAATCAGACAAACACGAAATGTTGTAAGAGTAACTCAGTCACAAGAAAATTGGTATTGATTACTTTTTACAGACATTATTTAATATAAATTCAAAGTTTACGTATTTGCTTAAACAGCACTCCTAAATACACTATGTATATTGTATAATTACGCACCATATAATTAACATCATTCTGTCTTTTGAGAAAAAATATTACCACCGCTTTATCACTGTTCAGTACAAACCGATTATTATACCATAATCGAATTTCATTAGTTACCAGACCTTCTTAACGATTGGAATATTATCTACAAGATAATTACGCAATCAGAATAGTGCACAAACATGTTTATCCACCATTGGCAAATTGCGGCAAATCAAGGGAAAAAATAGTGGCCCAAGAACAAAACACTGCAGTACTCGCAACACTTCTTACATCACTATTTGTATGAATTTTTCCTTGTGTTAAATACGACCTACGCTAAAATTAAATAAATTTATATAAGCACTTGTGCTGCTAAAGTAACTTAATATTATTACAAAAATTAGAAAATTATTTAAAATTTTGTTATTAAGATATTATCTTAGGAGAAATTTTCATATTATATAGCTAACCAATCAGGACGAAAACCAATGAGTATCACAAATATTTGCTCTAAAATTTGGTGACATTTTGATGTTTGCTGGCCAAATTTAGTGCACAACCAAAGGGTTTATTTTTCTTTTTATGTTGCCTTAACTAATGAATAATAAGTAAATTAATTTACTTCTTAAGTATAGCAAAATATTCAGTAGAGAATTATCAATGTAGACGTGTCGTCGTAAGATCAAATGTTGGTCCAAATAATTTCAATAAGAGAAAGGAAATCAATTGAAGATGATGTAGTATGACCTGAGTGGTCTGTTGAAACAAGACCTAGCACATCGAAGGAGTAGCCGATGAAGTAAAGATCTCGAAGGCTATAGATGCAAAGGTTTAAGGAAGATTTAGGTATAAATAATGTTTTGTCATGTTGGATTCCGTCATTACCTACTTCCGAACAAATACTGATTTGACAACACATCTGTGACGAAAACTTAGTGACTTTGGCTGGTGATCCAGAAGCTTTTTCGAAACTTTGAGTAGGTGATGGAGTATGCGTCTATCAATGGATTCATGGACAAAATAAGAATCCGTGCAGTGATATTCTCACCCCCTATCTCCCTTCCAAAAAAAAAAGAAAAAACGCAGAATTCATTACGAAACTGATGGCGACGATGTTTTAGCCAATATTTTTAAATACATTAAGAGGCTTTACAATAACAATAAAGGTCTATCTATTAGAAATCATTCAGAAAGTTGCAAACTGCCAAGTCAAAGTCACCCCACACTCGAACATCATGGCAATTGCAGACTTGACAAAGCTCAAGTCTGTGAAAAGTATCGTCAATATCGCGACCTAGTAGAGATGAGACATTCACGCACAGTTGGCACTTTTTGAATATAATCTCTCTCCTAAATTAAAAGTTATTTGAGGGAACAGCGATTTTATTCAGATAAATACCCGGAAGAAGCAATGGGACTGTCTGAACTTTATTGCAGAAGCTTAAAAATAAATGTGTGACCGCTAATAAAAATATCACTCTCCTCCAAATTCATTTTTTTCATATCTAGGTAGTAATATAAAAATCACCCCTTGTATATTTACAAAACATGCGACGAAGAGGGCTTTATTACATGATTATTAAAAAAAAATTAAAATAATGATGTTTATTAATTACAAATTAATATTATTTTTATGGATGAAGAAAATTAAGAGTTCTAGTAATCTGTTAAATGGAAATGTTAATACTTTTTTATATTATATAAATATTTGTTATTAAAATGAAAACAGTTCAACAGCGTTTCTAGAGAAATATTTACTATTTATAATTTATTTCGATTCTAGGGTATTATAATAATGAGTAAAATTTTTACAGTGCAATATAATTTGAAAAATAATATTCTTTTGGTAACATATATTACTAAGACTTCTGTTATATATTAAACTAATATATACTTTCCTCCATATGTGCTGAAGTTTATTAATTAAATTAGTCATGAACTGCATCTAAGCATATGTTACTGAAAGATTTATATCATAACCACGAAAATTTGCAAATAAACGTAGTATAACCTGTCGCGAGGTCAGAAGAGAGAAACTGCGATCTTCTTACGAAGAGTATCATCTCCTGGTAAGGAAAGTTCATGAATTCACTGATCGCATTAGAGTTCAAGAAAATTACGCAACCTCAAAATAGAATCACGATGACCACTTTCTCTATTTTAAATGGTCTCTATTAATGTTAATTAACTTTTATGTCATCACGGTAACATTATCAGTAGTAAGAATACACACAAATGCAAAATTTTTTTAAAAGAACTACATTGCTCGCTAGACATAAAGACATCGTTTTGCGTTACAATACTTTCCTATAGACCTAGTTTAGTGGGCAATGTCGACTGAAAGAAAAAACATTCTATTTTATAATTCAATTAAAGTTTGTTGCAGTGTATATAAACACTTAGATATAACTAAAATGTTTCACATCTTTAGTACGATGTAAAAGCGGAGGCACACAAATTGGTCACGTAAGTGTATTTCTGTAACGTTAGAAATACATAAAACTTCTTTAATAGGAAAGTTGTCTGAACTAATAAGTCACACATTTAAACATATTCTAAATATGGCACACTTCCAGTTATACAGGACATATCATGCACTGAAAAGGACCTACCTATAAGTGAATTAAAGACACGCAATGTATGTATATACATAATTATTATCATACCTTCATTTCAAAACTTCCCAAACTACGTTTCTAGAAATCTATGAAAAATTCCCTGAAACACTTAAGAAGTATTATCGAAGCGGGCATTTCTTGATGTGAAAATTGACTCATCCACTTTAACACCCTACCCCCCGGAGATATCCCCTTAAAAATTTTAAATGGAAAGGGGTATCGAGTAATACGTCATTTTAAAGGTCTTGAAACAGTAAATTTTGGCGTTTACTTTTTTAAAATTGATCGATTCGTTTTGAAGTTTGTTTTATTTTGTATTTCCAACTAGGCAATCTATTTTAGAGGTATCGGAACAAAAACCAGTATTAAAAACTTTTATAAATTTCTCAAAAACATGAAAAATATATATTCTTATGGTTCTTTAACTTTCTAATTATGTTTAATGCAGAATACTGCTTCTTCTTTTTACTTGCTTATACATAGTAGAAGTAAGAATTGTGATGAAAATTTTCGACTCAAGATTTTTGCAGACGTCCGCGTTTTAAAGTCCCATGATATCGAAAAAGTGGTTTTAAAAAAATCTCTCTCTCTCTCCCTCCCTCTCTCTCTCTCTCTCTCTCTTTCTCTCTCTCTCTCTCTGTGTGTGTGTCACCACAGTAGCGGTCAAACCGCGATAGCTATTAATTCCAAATTTCTTATATACGTGTACCTATAATCTCCCTCTTAAGATCTGATTAGATTTTCAGTAAAATCGGCAGACCGAAAGTAGTTACTTCAGTGAAAAAATTGAATTTGCCAATATTTTGTCAACTACTAAATTTAAACAACTTTATAATTACGAAAATTTACTAAAAATTATCTTAGAAGAATTTTATCATGAAATTTTTTCGAAATTCCTACCGCAACTAGGTCTTTTACTCTTACAGGTACGTTACGAGTATAAAAGTATTTAGAACTTATTTTTCAATACCTTTTGTATAAAAAAATTTCAAAATTCGGCTCGGAAGTCACACTTTTACTCTTATCGAATAGCTGCTTTTTGCAAATATATCGTAAATTATGCATTCTATACATATTTATGATGAGTATAAAAATATTTAGAGCTGGATTTGGAACATTTTTTGCATAAATAAAATTTCAATATTCGGACCGGAAGTGACACTTTTGCTCTTAGCGAGTAGCACTTTGTTTCGAATATCTCGCAAAGTATGCATTATAGAGAGATTTATTAAGAGAATAGAAGTACTTATAATAGGATTTTGAACAATTATGATATAAAAAATTCTTGAAATTTGGTTTATTTTTCTAAAAAGATAAAACTATTTAAAACAGTTTAGAAACAATTTTGTTTGAAACGGTCATACATATAAGAAAGTCATGTGATGATCACATTTCATTTTTGTAGTTACTTATTAAAGTTACTTATTAAACAAAAATGTATATTTTAGGAAGGTTTTTATACCGATTTTGCGTCATGGATTCAATTTTTGTAACAGCTAATGTATATCTTTTTTTTCCGATGCTCCTCCTGAAATACATACATTATATGTTGCTTCAGTATAAATTGTTATTTAGTGTTATCAACTCAAAGTTATTTAAATTAAATAACATAATTTACAGTTCGCAAGAAAGAGTTGAAATTGTGTTAATTTATGGAGCCGAAAATCAATGTGCTCGACGAACTGCCGAACATTTAACGAAAGGCATCCGGATAGGATCACATTTCATACATATTGCTGTGACTCTTATAAATTTATATATAAATGAAATAAATTTAATTTATTCAATTAATGTGTAATTGAGAGTCAAGCACGCATCCTAGTGCTAGGCCTTATGCTAGACTAAGATACAATGAATTTTCTGCTGAAAAGTGGGTTAAGCAAAACTTTTACATACAACTAGCTCAGTTTAAAATAAATAATTCTCTCAGGGGCAGAAAATATGAGTTGATTCTCCAATCGATTCTCCTGCTCTTTAATTATCTCCAGGTCAGGTAAAGAAAATAAAATGCAAAATAAATCTTAACATCTAATTTATTAAAATAAATTAAAACAAATTCAAAATTTTAAGTTATACAAATATATATATTTACATACAAAGAAACAATATCTGAAACATTATTCAAATTTATACATCATAATTAATAAAACATTATAAGAAATAAAGTGAATGAAATCATAACGTCGTGAAAAGCTTATGTCTTAAAAATGTGAACGTGATTATTATGAACTATATTTGCTATAGATACATGTAAACAATCAACATCTTTAAATAAAATAATATAAATTACACATGATGAATTGTACTGGAATATAAATAACCAAAGATTTACGCGATTTACTATTTGCGAACAAAATATAAACATTAAGGATATGGCTTTGCCCTAATTAGTCCTGTCCGGCGCCTTTTCTCGCTCCCAACACAGTACCATCAGATAGCAAATTCACACAGATGGGTACCCCAAAGTTCCACCCTACGAGTATGTCTTTTCAACTCGTCGGACACAACCCGAACATACACCACAATGTGCTCACTCCTTAAGGTATATATATAAATAAATTTTATATAAATAAAATGAAATAAAATAATGTCTTTGCGTATTCAATAAATTAACTCAGCCCTGATTAGTTCTGCCTGGTGCCTTTTCTCGCTCCCAAACGCAGTACCACCAAGACCAATTCGTGTCTTTCAAATTCACCAGGACTCCATGCTATGAATTAAATAACAACTCAATTCATTTCACACATTCCTGATGTATTATTCAACACGTTAACATTGAACGCACAAGTACAACAAAAATATACTTGATATACAGATAAGAAGAAATAATATATATACATTAAAAATAAACTTTACCTTCTCGTGAAATTCCAATACAAAACACCACTACAAACAAAGAATTTTGGTACACCACTATACACACATTTATAACAAATATTATTTAATCACCTTAACTCTTCGTACATAATCTCAAACTCATCCATGATAAATCCAGAGAAAACTTATTCACTTATATATATCCTATATACACATAAAACAAAATTATTAATTCCAAATCCCTTTGTATGATAAATAAAGTTGAGATGAAAAAAAAATAAATTATACAAAAATAAAATGATTATGCTATCCAAAGTGGTCATTACAATCACTAGAATGTTTTATCATAATGTATGGCATAGTACCCCTACATGCAAAACAAAACACTCTAGAAAAAGAAAATAGAAACGAAATTAAATAAATTCAAAATCCGAATTCATAAATAAAATTATCTCATACATAAATAATTATTCAAAATTAATTACAAATCTCAATGCAAAACACATTGCATGTTATTACAGAAAATATTACAAGTGTTGAATCTTGTTAAAAATTTTATAAGTGTTGAAAAATCTCAAAAAATATTCTAAGTCCGGATTTTAAGAATAATCCTTTTAAAAGAGGAGGGAGTGGTTTATCACCTACTTTCAAACTGTTTAAAGATAGCGGTTTGCACCAGCTGTCCCGGAAATTCTATCCGTCCATCCTTTTATGCCTAATTTTCTTTATAAAAACGTACGGCAATTCTCGGCATGCACGATTCCACCTCCAAAACTGCACATCGACGGTGCTGCTCTTATCGGTCACTTGGGAAAACAGCGCTTTAACAATCCTTGAAAAAGGTAAACAAACATGTGAATATAAATTTGTCTACACGTTTATGACTCATCCATGCATCTGGCGAACAATATTGTTTTCGCCGGCCTACAGTCGATCTTTGCCGGTGCCAGTATTCTTCGTGCGGGAAACACTTTCTCGTTATTGAAAACGTAACATTCAATGCGTAACTTAATATTATGACTTTATAAAAATTTTACTAAGATCCTTTTATTGTTTTACTTAAATAAAATAAAATTTTGGCAAATTATTGATATAGTGAATATTTACATACACATCATAATAGAAATAAATGAAATAAAAATTAATTTAAATAAATCTTGAAGTGATCTTGATTATATTTATTTATAATTTACAACCCAACTCAAGATCACTGCAATATGTCCGAAATCTTATTGACATATTTAGTCAGACTGGATCTGTTGCAAATGTAAAACAAAATCAACCGAGAGTTTAAAATGAAGACGGTAAATTGGAAATGTTGGGTCATTTCGGCATAAATCCTAATTCTCATTACGTCAGATTTCTGCGGCAACTGAAATTTTGTTGGGTTCGGTTCATAAAATTACAAAACTTCATGAAGTCCATCCTTATAAATTGAAAATATGTCAAGAACTAACTGAAGACGATTATGACAGAGAAGTTGAGTTTTTAACAAATGACCACTATGATTAATAATAACAACGCATTTGTGAAAAATATCTGCTTTACTAATGTACTCTTTATTTACATGGATTTGTAAATAAACATAACTGCAGATATTGGAGTAACAAAAACCCTCATCTCTCTGTAGAAGGACACACCAAGTATCCTTAAAAAAAATAACACATTGGCAGGCATCTTGCGGGACCAAGTGATTGGTCCGTTGTTTTACAATGGAAATCTAAATGGCGAAGCATATTTTGATATGTTGGAAAATACTATCAATCCGCTAATTATTGATGCTCTCGAAAATCAACTGGATAGAGATGGAAATACCAGACTTGATGAGGACGAATTACATTTTCAACAAGATAGAGCTCCTCATCACTATATTCTTCCAGTACGGCCGTGGTTAGACAATGTGTTTCCAAATAAATGGATAGGGCGAGGAGGACCTACAGAATGGCCTGCCAGATGGCATAATTTGACACCACTAGACTTTTTTCTATGGTGTTATTTAAAGTCTGTTGTATTTGCCCTCCACCTCAAAATTTAGAAAAACTTCGTCAGAGGGTTAATGTAACCTGCTGTGGATTTCAAAGAAATATTTTTGAAAATGTACGTCGCAGTTTTGAACAACGGCTATAACGTTCTTTAGCGATCAACGGACGGACGGAACATTTTGAACAATTATTGGATTGAATGTTTCTGCAAAAATATATCTGAATTTTTAAATAACTTTGAAAACAAAAATAAAACAATTTAAAGAGTTAAAGTGTGTTTGAGGAATAAATATTTAAGCCTAAATCAAAAAACAGTAAATAAAATAAATCACCAGAGTTTCTTTTTAAATCTTCAAAACGAATAGAACAATTTAAAAAAAAAAGTAAATGCCTTAATGTAGTTTCAAAAGGCCTTTAAAATGACGTATTACTCGATAGCCCTTTCCATTTAAAATTTTTAATGGAGAGCATCCGGGGCAGTGGTTAAAGTGGATGAGTCAATTTTTACATCAAGAAATGGTCCTCACAATAATACGTCTTACGTGTTTCAAGGAATTTTTCATATATTTCCTGATTTATAGAAATTTAATTTACATATTTGAGACTTACATATCTCATTTAATATTTAATTTTGCTTGAAACAATCTATTGTATCAATTATGTGTCGAAACGAACTTCCTAGTCGTATCTAAACAAATTTCCTGAAGATCAGCCGCACTCCGTGTGTTGCTTATTTGATATATTAAGTTGGGAAATCAAAACATTCTTTTCCAATTTATATATTACATATATGCTTTTCTAATAGACATATATATCAATTTTATTACTAGATTAATAACGTGATTAGTAAATGACACACAATGATATAATTGCAGTACCTATTTTGAAGGCTACTAGTGGTCAATCGTTGGAACGTAATGCTGGAAACAATAGTAGTTAAAAACAGGAATGATCTCCAAGTGCTTCTTATATATCCTCGGGAAGGGTTCAGCTGTTCGATGTGGAACACCATCAAGAGCCGTTTTTTGGATCGGCAAGGAAATGGTATATTGGAATTGGGACTATCGTTGAATACAATTGCCACAAAATAGAGCTCCAGGTCAGAATG